>JAJJHY010000307.1:1957367-1974352 GCA_021224005.1 Drosophila setifemur
TAGCTGCGAGTCCTGCGAGGCAGGGAAGGGGGGGCGGGGGTGGTTAATAGGGGAGGGGGAGGAGACAGGACATTTTCGGTGGACTCCACGAGAATATGGCGATGCTCCTCGGGGGTCGCGCAGGCCAATGGCAATTGCCGTTGGCGTTTTTAATTAGAAAGTGCACCCATTCTCCTGGACCATTATTCTGGCAAGGATTGCTTGCCTCCTTTACCCACACCCACACCCTAACACACACACACTCACACACACATCCCCATTGAATGCTCGTCGTGTCTGTGTTTCGGTTTCAGCAAGGTGTAAAAACTAATTACATTAAAACTGCCACGAAATTCAATTGGATTGCCCGCAATTGCAATGTGTGAATGTGCGAGTGTCGGTGTGCGTGTGTGCGTGTGTATCTGTGTGCCTGCGTCTCTTCTATGAGTGTGTGAGTGTTGCAGTGTGTCTGTGTGAGTGCACGCAAAAATGCATTGCATACTTTTTGGGGTGCTGGCCTTAATCAATGCCGAATGCCTGCCAATTACATCAGGAACCACAGCAGCATCCTCATTGCAATATTCGCACTCGGATTTCCCTTATTTTCATATTTTATGAAATATATTTCTAGCTACTTTCTGTCATTAATCTGTTATTAATTTATACTCTAAAATGAACAAGATTTAGAACTGCTCCTGTATAAATCTTCTACAATTAGAGTTAGATTAAAAACAGGTGGGTTGTCTTTTTGAATTGATTGTTGGTGTTCTTAAATAATGTTGTAAGTTAATTAAAAATCTAGTAGTTACTAAAAATTAAATGTGAGTTTAATTTTAATTTTAAATGCTTTTTTTCTGTAAATTACTTGTAACTTTAATTCATTTAAGTTAAATAATATTATTCTTATGTGTACTAATATTCTTGAATTGTTGTGTTTTCTTTTTATTTTTGGATGTTTGTGTTGTATTATGTTGTTTATGTTTCCCGGATTAATAGTTGTAATTAATTATGCATAATTCAATCAAATGTTTTTTCAAATATTATCCACCAATATTATTGTATTATATTTCAATTTTTCTTTAATTTTAATTTGTTTGTATTTTGATTTCTAACATTTTGTATATTTTTTATGTTTCCAGGTGAATAATTTCAATTTATTATATGTGCCTAAATAATTATTTCTAGATATTCCATGTTATCCCACAATATTCTTTTTCCTTATAGTCATATTATATTCTTGATTTGCTATATTCTCTTTAATTTTGTTTTGTTTACATTTTTAAATGTACGAATTATATTTTGCTCGATTAATAATTTCCATTTATTAAATGTATATATATATTTCTAGATACTCATATACTTATCTAGGTCTTTAAAATGTTATCCCACAATATTATTCATTTATTTAGTCATATTATTTTCATTAATTATTATATTCTCTTTAATTTGTATTTCATTATAATTTTGATATATATTTCCTGGATAATAATTTTAATTTATTACACATAATTATTTATACTTATTCCAGACTTACCTAGGCTTTTAATTTGTTATCCAACGAAACCTTATTCTTTTATATATTTCTACACTTTTAAGATTTGTAATTTTTTTGTATTAATAATTTGTAATAATTACAAATATTCCAAGAGTATTTCCAGATTCAATTTCAACTGCATTCGCACAGCTATTCCGAATTGGTTATTGTTATTGTTCGAGGGTCTCTGCTATGGTGGGATGTTGCCTTTGTTGGCCTGCCTCCGCATTTCAATTGCAATGTCAAGTGATTGGCTTCCAACGCGCCATGTTGAGGGAGTTCCATTGATCAACGGGGGCCAAAGGAGACCCCAAGGGTGGCAGGGGGGAGGGGAACGATGGCTAAGACCGAGCTGTGCCAACTACCAACTGACGACTGCTGACTGACTTTGATGGAAGTGCTTTTAATAATGCAACGCGCCATTTGAATTTGAATTGAATTAGCGCGGCGAAAAGCGATTTAATGGATTAGCGGCAGAAAATCGAATCGTGGCGGGGAATTAAAACGAAAACTGTGTAAAGGTGGCAATCGGGCATTAATATGTTATCCATATACTATACACAATATACAATATATATATATATATATTACTTTAATATACTATTTGTTTAATTTATGCGCGCTTGTCGCTCTGCCTGATTTGCCATTCATGGATTTGTCGCTCTCATTTGTATGCAAATGATGTGAAAATCTAATTACGAAACGAAACAAAAGGCCGCCGAATCAAGAACGAGAAAAATTGTTTATGGCCTGCCTTTGTGTGTTATGTAAGATGATTACATTATGTGCCAGGATCTGCTCCTGCACCTCCTACTCCTGCTCCTCCTCTGATGCGATGGGACGACAATTTGTAATGCGCCAATAAGAATTTATATCAACGCCGCTGGAACGACTCACGACTCCCCACGACCGAAAGACGAAGCGCACGGGACCAAGGACGCAGGACGAAGGACGAAGGACGAAGGCTCCAGCCTTGCATCGTCTTTCGCTGATGATAAGGAACCCAGCGCACCAAAAGCAACCAAGGAGCCAAAGGAACCAAAGGAGCCTTGGCGCACGTAGCGTTCCGCTGATTGCCAGCAGCCAGCAGCCAGCAGGATAACAAAAACAGAAAGGAACAAACAAGACAGGCCCCGGCCAGGACACTGGCAGCAACAAGAACCACAGCCAAGGACCCGGCACGTGGCTGGCGAGCGTTGTAATTCGCCGGATCCGTGGGATTCGTCGTTCTAAAAAAGTCGCGCAGGCGTCGGCAGCGACGTCAGGAGGTCGTGTCCTGGCCCGAAGGATTCACTGCTGCTGGCGCTGCTCCTTCGTATTTCAATTGTATTTTTGAAAACGGACACTGTAGAAGAGTTTTGCGGTATAAGAGTGCGAGGGTTTCGAATGGGAACAAATGCCAGGAGAACTATTCCCGATTCTATCGAATTATAATATAACAATATAATAATATCAAACATTAAAATATACAATTAATTGTTTACAACTAATTGTACACTAATAATGACTTCAGCATTTCCTCAATTTGTCAATTAAAAATAAATATTAGGAAATAAAAGTAAATATGGCTTACAATAATCACTTTATATAATTAATATCAAACACTTTTAGGTTTTATTTTCAAAAGGAATATGACAAAAACTGAATAATTAGTTTTTCTTTTTGGTATTTCGATAAATTGTCAAATACAGTTTTTACTCAATTCAATTATTTAATATCTGAATTTAATTTCCCCTTCTAATTACCTTTTATTTATTTTCTGAAGGTATATAACAATAATTGATATATTATATTTTCCTTTAACTTATTAGTATTATTGTCAAATACAGTTTTAATAAAATGCAATTACTCAATAATTTAATTTAATTTGAGTTAATTTAATAAATAAAATATGTAATTTCTTTTAAAATTCGTTAGCCTTTAAAATTAAATTCAATATATTGTTTGCCTTTCAAATTTTTCAAAGTTTATAGATATATGTTTTATATACATAATTCAAATAAAATTAAATAATTTATTGAATGAAATATCCAATTACCTTTGAATTTGTTATAATTTTCTATAAGCTTTAGATACAATTCCATAATTTAATTTCCCTTTTACTTGTAAAGGTTTCCAAAATCTTTAAATATAATTCAATTAAAATGAAATAATTTAATGAATAAAATATATAATTTGGTTGGAATTCGTTAGCATTTTGTATAAGTTTTGAATAAAATTTAATAGTTTAATTTCCCTCCTAGTTTGTAAGAATTTGTATAATTATAAAGTTCAATTAAAACGAAATAATCTACTAAATTAAATATCAAAATTTGAAATTTGCTATCATTTTCCATAGACTTAAATAAAATATAATATCTTAAGTACTTACAATTTATAATTTCCCTTCGGTTGTTATCAAATACCAGTATTTCCGCTTCGTGTCCTCATAACTTCGCATTGCTTCGTCGTTCCATCGTCGTCGCCCTTCGTCTCGCTTCGTCCTTTTTGCCGAATATCCTTTCGCTGTTGCCGCTGCCGAGTCCTGCTGCCGACGTCGCTGCCCCGTGTTTGGTGTTGTTATTATTATTTGTGGTGCTGCTGCTGCGCGCCTGCCGAGACGACCGTTGCATATCCTTTGGCGCTGATGCCACTGACAGTTCCGTTTCAGTTTCGGTTTCGGTTTCGGTCTCCGCCGCTGCTGTTTCAGTTTCAGTTCAGTTTCCCTTCGACCTCAGAGACACACGGACGCGTTTCGTCCTCTCTGCGTCCTTGCCAGTGCAAAAAGCGCGAAACTGCGAGCGAGAGACACCGGTTCGCACCGATTTCGATCTAATTTTTTTTCGAGTGCAAGCGTGAAAACCCAAAAACTAACCAAAACCGAAACTTAAAAATTACAAATTATGAATTAAAAATAGTAAAGCAAACAGAGAGAAAGATATAGAGAGATTGATAGAGAGAGAGTGAGGAACAGAGAAGTGAGAATCGGAGAACTGAGAACTGAAAACTTGAACCGTCGAAACGGAAATGAAGGATGCACATCTGAGAAAGTAGCGGAAATTAACATTTGCATATGCAAACCGAGGACGACGGTGGCTCAGTTGGCTGAGCTCGGAGCCCCCAAATGATGGAAGTCCCAGTCCCACTACCAGCACCAGCACCAGTTTCAGTCCCAGTCCAAAACGAAACCAAATCGAAATCGAAATGAGAATTAAAATGAAAACGAAACTGAAACTGAAACCGAGACTCAAGTGCCAGATCTAATTGGAGGAGACTAGCTGGAGGAGCGCAATCCAACCCACCCAGAAAAAAAACCGCAAAATAAAAAAACCAAACAAAACACACTCAGAAAATCTGTAGGACACAGAAACCACTGACTCCTGGGACCGAGATCCACCCATTCGGATCTCGATTTAATTCAGTTTCCTTGGCCAGCAAAAACGGAGAGATGCCGTCGCCAGGACATGCCTTCTGCTTCTCCACGGCAGGATTTATAGCTTGCTCAGCAATCGTTCTGCTTTGTAGTTCCGGTAAGTGAAATATGCCATCGAACAAAAGGATCCACTGGGTATTGGGTGTTTTGGGTGTTCTTGGGTTTCCATTCACTCACCCGTTGGCATCGTTTTTTTTTTTTCCTGCACAGCCAAATTTGATTTTCCCCCCCCCTCCGAACGAAACAAAAAACATAAAAATTGCAAAACCCAAACTCTGCTGAATCTTCTCTCTGTGTGTTTATTGTTGACGTTGCATCTTGCAATGAAAACGTCATCGAATGTAAAATGTTTGGCGAGGCGAGTTTAAAAGGATTTTGGCAGGAGCACACACACACACTCACACACACGCTACAGATAGAGATACAGCTACAGTTGCAGATACAAATGCAGGATACTCTCTTAGATGTATCTGCAGCAAAAAACCGAACCGACACTCTGCCACAAACAGAAAGGGAAAAGGGAAAAGTGGCGAATACAGAATACAGAATAGAGAGAGAAGGCCAGACGGTAGACAAAAGGACCAAAGGACGTGTGGCAGGATGTTTCGGACAACTTCAGCTGAGTTAATGCATTTTGCTGCGCAGCCAACACAAAAACTTAAAAACCCAACCCGCAAAAATCCACTCACTGACACAAAAAAGAAAAGCGAAAACATAAATATATTCAAACAGAAATGTGGCGATGTGGGGAAAACAGCTTTGGGGGAATCCCTCTGTCCCCTTCCCCTTCCCCCTCCCCTCCCCTCCCCCGACCATCCATCAGCGAGGCGGTGAAATGTTGCGAGTGAAAAGAAATTAACGCCCAAGTATCTGAGCTGAGCTGAGCTGAAACCCCAACAACCTCAAAAACGACACCACAAATTCCAGCGATGAGCTAATCTTATTTTAAGACTACTTTCGAGCACTCGAAAAGCATTTAAAAGTTGCCGAAAGCCGTTTAAATATTTAAATACAAATCAAGTAAAGTATTCTTTGAGTTTATTTTGAAGGAAGATAAATTTAAAATTGAATTATAAAAACCCGAAAAAATTATCAAAAATATTCAGTGCGAAATAAATATAAAAAAATGTGGCACTGGATTTTAGAAGTGAATTGGACCTTTTCAATACATAGATTCATTTGTATTTTATAAGAAGATAAACCAAAGTTCAATAAACAAAATAAAAAGGATTTTGAAAGATCAAACCGGTTAAAAATATTTCCCAATTTATCACCTTATTTTAAGTCAGGTTTTTATGCAGATAAAATAGATTTAAAAAAAGTTGTCTTCGAATATGCGCTTAAAACATATAATGTTTTTTTTTTCATTTAAAATTATGTTCTTAAAAAATAGATAAATAATCTATAAATAATTATTTTGAACATAAATTATTTATCGTAAATACAACAGCAAAATAATTTGGTTCCTTCAAAATGATCAAATGATCTTAGCATAGTACAAATAAATAGTTTTATTTTCCTTATTTAATCATTGGTGTAAAAGAGTTGTAAGAGTTTTAAAAATAAAATTAAATTAAAAACCGAGAAAATAAAAAAAGGAAAACCCACTACAGATGCGTTTCATCAGCTGATTTAATTCCCTGAATTTTCCACATATCTTTTTGCAACTCCATCGACTAGATGTCGATTATTGTTTGGCAGGTTGTGAACGAAATATATGTTTATATACTCTATATATTTGAATGTTATATTCATCGTGTTTTTACGCATTGAGTAAATTAGTGAGAAAAACCGCAGACAGATCGGTTTTATTTTTAATATTTTTTTAATCTATTTTTTGTGGAATGGAAAAGGGACTTGCAACTCGAATTGGGATGCCAGGTGGCAGCCAAGCAAAACATCGGCGGGACAGTTGGCGTTTATTATAAAAATTGCAGCATAAACAAGTGCAAATATAAAAAATGAACCCGGCACAAACAACAACAGCAACAACAACAACAATACCAGTGCGGTCAGACAACAAATAAAAAAAAATATATAAAAATACTGCAGCAACTGAAATTGCATAAACTGCAAAGTGCAAAACTGGAAAATGAGAAAAACGTGTAAAAATATTGAATGGGGAAAACGGCGACAAAAACATCGCCAGTCATAAATATGAAAATTTCGACTGCAGTCGAAAGAAAAACGAATATCGAATGCTCTTTTATGGCTGAGAAGAGTTTTGTAGTGAAATTATTGAGTATGTGACAAAAAAATTCATAAATAATTAATTGGGTTCTAATTTTTTTATTGCATTTCTGTCAGAGAATACCTTTTAATTATTTTTTTCTTTTTAAAAATTGCTTAAAATTTATTAAACTTATTTAAAAATTGCCTTGTGAAAATTAATCTAAGTCGAAAACTTAATATTTGATCAATCAAAGCTTAAATAATCCCTTCAGACAACAATAAAATAAAAACGATTTAAAAATTCCCAATAAAATTGAAGATGTCTGGCCAAGAAAAGCTTTTATTAAAATGGTTTACCTAAAATCTAAATGCGGTTTAATCATATGAATGTGGCCAAAACCAGTCTGATAATAATCCAAAGGCTTTTTCCATGGAAAACAGGCCATAAAAAATCAGGGAAATCAGGGAGAAGCCAGCAAAAAAAAGAAAAACCAGGAATCAACCAAGGGGGGAAATCGGGAAAAGGAAAAGCGGAAAGCGTTTTGTGGGGCGTAACATAGTAGGAACTGCATGCAGGACAATCAACTCTCGCACACAAGCTCACAGACACACATACACACACACTCAAACACACAGGACTCGCTGTGTGCGTGTGTGAGAAAGTGGTTTATGATACCATTTAGCCCGAGGGTTGTTTTGACAAATTGTGCAAATTATTGTGTTAAATTTGCCCTTGAGGTAAAAAATCACTTTGACATGACCATCGCCTTTTTTTTGCTTTTGGTTTCGGTTTTTTTGGTTTTTGGTTTTTGCTAGCACTCTGGCTTTTCCAGCTTGTGCTGTGAGTTTTCCTGCGATTTGGCGCCCGGCGAAGAAGTGCTTAGCTGATTGTGCTTTTCTCTGTCATATTACAAACGCCAATACATATGTCAGCCGGCGGCAATCGAGGCCAAAACACTCCTTGGTTTTATTTTTATTTATTTCGCAACTTTACCGGACACCAAGAGCCACTTTAAGTGGCCTGGCCCAATCTGCCATGGACTGTCAAATACTTGCAGTTGAGAAAATAGAAACACTTTCCTTTGTACTAGTAGATGCCCTATAAAAAAAAAAAAATTGAATGGTTTATTTAATAAATCATAATCCACACAATTATATTTTTAACAAAAATAATATTTGGAATTTCGTAAAAATATATTTTGTGTCTATTAAAGAAAAATATAATTTGTTTATTCAAAGAAATACATTGAAATATTAAAAATTATATAAATGAAATGTAGTTGATAGGAGAAAATATATTTCTATTAAAGCTCTTTATGAAAAATATAAATATTTAAAAGAAGCTTAGTAGCTCTTTCCTAAATAATAAACTGTAGTTGGTAAAAAAAATATATTTCAATTTGAAGCTCTTAGGGAATACAAAAAATGTGTAAAAAATTATTAGCTCATTCATTAAAAATAATATAATATATAAATAATAATTGTTTAAATGATCTGTAGTTGATTGAAGAAAATATATTGTAGTTTAATGCTTTTAGGGAATAATTAAAATATTTCAAACATTATTAGCTCATTAACAGCTTCTTAAACTTTATTTAAGTATTTATTTATAAAGCAATAATAATTGCTTAAATGATCCGTAGTTGATTGCAGAATCTCTTGGGGAATATACAAATTTATAAAACACTATTAGCTCATTCATAAATAATTAAACAATATTTAATAGCTGCTTTTCACTCCTACCCATTTTCTCTCTTTCTAAACAACCCTAGCGGTTAGAGAAATGGAGGGCTTTGCTATTTGTGTGACCGCAAGTGTAAAGTGGTGGCTTTTTTAAGGCCAATGCCACTAATTGAGCCAGCTACCTACCAGATACTACTATATATCCGTAGATGAAGTTGCCAAGCTGGAAAAAGTTTTCAAAAAACGATTTCGCATGCAGCGTTGACGTGACTCGCATTAGCTCTGCTAGGAGGAGGGGGTATCCTCCACCTAACCCTCCTCCTAACCCTCCTCCATGCATGTGCCACGCCCCCAGCCCACTTTCCCTTTGGTGCACAGGAAAACGTACTGTTGCTTATTATCGAAATTGTATATGCCAAGGAGCGGCGGCCACAACTTCCTCCTGGAGAAGCCTTCCTCAACGCTTTCTTGGCGGGGTTTGGTTCTTATTTTTTCTTGATTTTCCTTATTTTTTGTTTGGCTTTTGAGGTTGAGTTTAGGTGGTTGGTGGCGGTGCAGTGGCAGGTAAAAGTTTGCTGGCACCAACAAATTAAGATAGTTGGCTAGTTGGTTGCAAGCGGCGCAAATGTCTAGACGGTGTTTAGCCCAAAATTATGGTTTTCAAGCGTTGTATTTGCCTGGGCCCCTCAACTCAACTCAACTTTCCGCTCACGATCCTTCCTGAACATGAGCTTCGGGCTTACTTTGTTTGCAATTACCATTGTGCACTCGAAGAAAATCATTTCTAATGATTAAAAGTTACCTTTTAATAGGATATTAGCCCTTTCTGAGTCTATAAAGTGCATAAATTGTAGATCTATATTTTGTAATTAATTAAAATAGGTGGTAGAAACTTTTATTGTAATAATGACTTATTTTAATTTATGTAAAAAATATATTTATACATTTTGGCATAATCATTTTTCTGGAGATATATTTTGTAGTGTATTGAAATATTATTAACTTATGTAGTAGCATATATAATAGATAGAAGCATTTCAAGAGTTTAAACCAAAATAATTAACACCATTTACTAATGATGGCTACCATTAATTATTTAAGAAAAATAAGTATCCAATGTAGAGATAATTTACTACTAAAGTCTTTCATTACAATAATGACATACCTTAATTTAAATGAAATAAAATTATAAATCTTAACATAATATTTATTCTTAAGATTTCATCAAGAATTTGTTTATTTTTTATATTGTTCTGAGAGGTTTCTATTAGCATACAAAGCAATTGGCAGAAATTTAAGTTTAAGTTAAGTGTTTAAGCCCAAATAATTAACACTCTGTGATGGCTACCATTATTTATTAAGGAAAAATAGTGAACCAATGAAAAGCTACTGTAATACTTAACATGGAAACCCCCCCTTTTATTTTGATGGATCTTTTTTTTGGAAGAGATCCGCAGCCCAGTGAAATTGCTTTTCAATCAACGTTTTCCCTTTTCGAGAGTGTTTAAACGCATTTCCGCAGCATGCGAAAAAACACACAAAAAGTAAAAAATAAAACCAAAAAAAAGTAAAACATACAAATCAAACAGCCACAAACATCAACTTTTGCTGTTAACTCATCGCGTGAGTTGAACGCTTATTTCCACTTTGTTCGCCAGCTTTGCAGGGGGATTGCATTATTTTTTCCGGTTTTTTTTCATATATATTTTTTATTTTTTCGAGCTTTATTTTGCTCCTTGCTGACCCATTTTTTAATTTACTCCCAAAAGATGAAATGGGAATTTTACGTTTTTTTTTTTTTTTTGGCGCCAAGAAGCAACAAAAGTATTTTACTCCCCACAACAACAAAAAGAAAATGAATTTCCGAATTCCTACAATGTTTTCGGTGGCGGGGTGCAAATGGAGAATGGAAAATGGAATGGAAAAAGTTTCCTTAACTATTTAGAAAAACTCATGTAATGGCGTGGAAATTGTTTCAGTCCCAATTTGTTGGTTAATTTGCCTGGCGATTAAGTGCGGGGAAAACTTTTCAAAGTTTCCCCTAAATCATGTGTAATTATTGCTTTGAAAGCTTACATATAAATTTAAGGAAACGTTTTTGGAATTACTTTGGATGTTGGTTTTAAATTAAAAACTCTTTTGAAATTTGTAGATTTCTCACTACTATAATTGTATTTAATTTAATTTAAATATTACCTTAAAATACTTTCTAAGCCATGGGACTTTATCTTCTCGATTTTCCATGCATTCTTTAATTAATCAGTTTTAAAATACTTTAATAAAATAATTGTAATTAACTTTAATTTAAATATTGTCTCTGAAAAATTTAAATCTCTGAAAATGTTTTCTAAGCCATTAAACTTTATTTCCATGATTTTCCATGCATTCTTTAATTAATCAGTTTTAAAATACTTTAATAAAATAATTTCAATTTATATTAATTAAAATATTATCTCCGAAAGATGTAAGTCTCTGAAATGTTTTCTATATCCTCGATTTCCATGCATTCTTCAGCTAATCAATTTCAACTCGAACGCTCAAAACGAATTAAAAAAGTATGTAAAAAAGGAGAAAAATCCCGAAAAAATCTCAAGTAAATCTGATTGAATGTTTGCGAACAAATTAACTGGCTTAAAATGAGGGAAAGGGGTTTTTCCCCCGTGGAAAATTGTAGGATAGAAGGGAGGAAGGGACGAAGGAGCAAGGCGTGGTCTCTGAGAGTTATGCTCGTCAATCTTCTGGCTGGCAAGGCGACAGTTTGATAAACTGAAGCAGCGCTTCAGATACTAATCAGCGCATCGCAGGACGCTTAACAGGAAGCAATAAATTCTGCCAGGACATGCCAGGACACATGTGTGCGGTGGTGTGCGGGTGTGTGTGTGTGCGTTTTCCGCGCCCTTGTCTGGAAATTTTAATTAAAAGCGATGACACAGCGAGTAATTCTATATCAAAATGTCGCCTATTAATTTTAAGGACATTTCCTTTATTGATTCATTGTCAATATTATATTGAACCCATAATTTACACATAAAAGCGGGGATACCTCCTCTAACCAACCCCCTCCCTTCGAGTTTTCCTCGAAGTTTTCCCATTGTCTTTAAGCCGCTTTCCTTTGTTTGGCTTGTTTAATTCATTTAGACATTGAAATGTTGTTGGGGCGTGTTTGCCCTTTGATGAGCTCCTCGCACGACACTATACTATATATATTTATATATCCGTATATATATATCTGTAGAACGTTGCGTTGCGTTGCGTTGCGTGTGTGCGTGACTATATAGACGCTAGGCTCGAGTCGAGGACATTTTCTCCTTATTTTGATAGCCAAACATTCCATCTTTACGCCATTTTCATGCACGCCAACCGCAGGGAGCCCTTGGAAAAAGGGGGGAAAAGCGAAGGGAAAGTGGCGAAGGCGAGGAAAACTGGAAAAGGCAAACAAACAAACAAACAACTAACGAGCCTCGTCCCCACTTGATCCTGATTCCGAATCAACCTTCGCCTTCGTAATTACAACAAAAACAAAAGCCCAACACGAAAATGGAAATGGAAATCAGAGAGTTAATTTAGCCATCTAAACGCGCTTGTTATTGATAAGCAAAGAAAAGCGATTCACTTTCCCCTGGTGAAAGCCGCAATTAATTTGTTCCCTTTGATAGAGCCACTAAAAGGTAGTAAAAAATGTTTTGAGGGTGGCTTGACAAAGGATATTTAATGTGGATATTTAATTAAATATTAAAATAATTTTCTCATTGATATATAGAAAGATGAGTTAATTATTTAATCAAAACAAATAAGAATTAATGAATATTGATGGTAATTTATAACTATTTAGTATTAATTATTATTGATATAGTTTATTATGGAAAAGTGACACGAAATGATTTCCTAACTTATTCCAAAATCCTGTTTTTTTTAATTAATAAACCATATTTATAAACATTTCCTAATCAAACTTCAATTATTTTTGCCTCTATATTTGGCACGCCATATATTTAGAAAACCCAGAAAAAACATTTATTGTTACCGTAGGCGACATTTATGTTATTTATGGGTTTAACGAACCCATTTTCAATTTGCGAAAAACAGAGAACCGGGCCAAGAAGAGTCACTTAATTAAACTGCAGTCAGTCTGTCAGTGTGGACCACATACGGATTTCGAGTGGAGCCAAGGCTTCTTCTAATCGACATATCCATGAGATATTTCTCCCATTCCACATGCACCTTTATATATATATATATATAAACATTCGAACTGCAATTGATAAACAGCCTGAGATGTGAATTAAAGCAGCTGGAATTGGCACAAAGGCCTAATGCTCCAATTGTCAGGCCAAAGATATTTATAAATCTATAGATAAAGAGCGCAGTTGGATAGATGTAGAGGCAATAACCCGAGAGCTGGATTCCATTTGAATGGCCAACAGGAACCCATAAACAATTCCACACACAAGCGATATATATATATATATATATCTAAAAATATATATCTCTGTATTCCAGATTGTGGCGACAGACTGACTGTCTCCTGAAGAACCCGAAAATTTTGTGGGTCGTTTGCAAAAAAACAAAGAACTAGAATGAAAATAAAACAATAAATTAAGTTGCTGCATAAAAACGATTCTGCCAAAGTGGATCTGCTATAGTATGCAATGTGTTGACGAGTCATCGCAGATTCATTCGAACTCTTAGATAGGTTTGTAGTTAAATCTCCATCCCTTGCCCCATTTTCGATGGCTTTCGGGGCCAATTTAATAGCATACTTTACAGCGCTAAGCAGACAATAACAACGGCCAAAAAGCGACAAACAGGCCAACAAACAAACAGACAAACAAACAAACAGACAAACAAAATGAAGTGACGTCGCCGAGTCGCGGCACTCTCAAAAAGTCACAGGACGTTCATTGTTATGCCAAGAAAAGCAAAACGACAACACAACCCGAAAAGGAATTCTGCAGGACTAACACAGAGGAGGGAGACAAAGGCCAAAGATGTCCTCGGGTTGAACAAGCAAATCGGGGATACACTATCTTGTATCTGTGGAAAATGTTTTCGGTAGTTTCTGGGAATTCTATTTCATTTTTAAATTTATAAACTTTTTTTTTGCTCTTGTCAATGGGTTAGAAATGTTATTTAACTTAGCAAATAATAATATATATTTGGAAGTTAATTAAATAAATATTATTAAATAAATGTTTTTGAATTCTGCACTTGAGATTTTATAAATTATGTTTTCATTCAACAAAATGCAATAATAAGCTTTTTAAATAGAACAAAAATAAAACAATTAACAGAAGTAACTTATATTCAACATCCTACAAATTAAAACGAACAAATTATAATTTAAAGGCAGCGTAGCCAATAAAAAATAATAAAGAAAATATAAAATAGAAAAGACCAAAAAAAAATAGTTAAGCAAAGTAACTTATAATAAATATTCTAAAAAAAAAACATAATTAATTACAGTTTATAAATGGTTACCCCATTGGAATAGAAAAAATTGAAAATATTAAAATAAGAAATAATAAAATATCCAGCAAGTAATTTCGAAAATTTATAAATTTAATTTAAATACAAAAATATGCAAAAATAAAGTATTAGAGATACAAACAAAAAGCGAGAATAATACGAAATGGATTACAATTTATAAAAATAATAGTATATGAAATATATAGAAGGTAATTTTGGGATTTTATAAATTAAACTTTAATACAAAAAAAAAGTATTTTCGGTACAACAAAACAACAAATTAACAAAAATAACTTATAATAAATATCAAACAAAAAAAAAACAAATTAAAATATGGAATAACAAATACCAACTAGAATATATTATATGAAAAAGTAATTATTCTTATGTCCTCCATAAGGAGACAAAACACCTTACAACACTCTCACATTTTTTAAGGGCCAACCCAGAATTGGTTATCCAGCTTAACCAAACTAGGGTAACCGATCGGGAGAGGGTATCCATCCGCAGTGTGATGGCAGCCAGCAAACAGGAAGCGGGCCAACGGTTCCAGCGACTCCCTTTTGAGCTTCCGCTTTGCCTTGCAGCAATTTCTTTGGGCTTTATTGCCGCCCCAGCCCCCAATTTGTTTTTTTTTTGTTCTTCTTTATATTTTTGGGGGAAAGCCCCCCCGGAACGACGCATATAGCATAAATTTTGAATACGCTGGGGGAGGAAGGAGGGGGAGCAGGAGGAGGAGCAGGGAGCAGGAGGAAGGGTGAGTTCCAGAAAAATAGCGAAAATTGTCTGTCGCTTGATAAAGCGGAAGCAGAACTTGCCCATAAACGAACTGTGGCAACTGGGTGTAAACTTTATTGGCGCCAGACTGCCTGGCGACATAGCCGTTGTCATGCCTCATCCCCATCCTCCACCTCATCCCCATCCTCCACCTCATCCACCCATCCCCAACCCAGCATCCTGCTCCGTCGTGGCTCCTTTTTTTGCACTCGCCCAGTTGGACGTTGACTCATGCGACACGCAGGATAAGCGGCAGCCAAAGGACCAAAATGGACGATCCAGGACCGATGGCGTCTCGATGGCTGGCAACTAAAGTCATCGTTTACCCCCCAAGTCGGGAGCTGCTTGTTTGTTTTGTCTGACTCTCCGACTCCGGTGACTCTTCGTCTGCATTACCAGAAAAGAAAAAAAATACTAGTATATATATATAGAATCCATGAAACCGGGAAAAAAGGATGGGGGAAAATCTTACATTAGTTGATTTCATGCGCTGTTTACATTGGCAGCGAATTATGCGTATTGAAATACCGAGATTTCCCTGCCACACACACATATCCAAAATAAATGGAGAAAAAAATACATTTTTCCATAGCGGAAAATTGAGGTGGAGTTTTCTGGGGATTTAAGTTCAAGTCTAGACTTTTGATTCCAACGCCTCGAAATGTCTTTCATGATTTTTGGCCTTTTCTTCATATATTTTCAGAGGTCCTGTCCAGTTGGGAGGAATGGTGGACGTACGATGGCATATCCGGTAAGTAGCATAAATGTTTGTTTTTAAATTATTATTTAAGGCTAAAAATAATAGCAGACAATTATGGGATTTTGTGTAATTAAAGCTAAAAAATAAAAGAGGCATCCTTGGCTTTTGCCTGCTTATGAAATATATTTATAAAAAAAAAATAACATGTCTGTATAGTTCATCATAATTTCATTATCGAATTTCTTAATTTTTCTTCTGATTTATTTTGTTTTTTTTTTTTTTATTTCCCTCGAGTCATATATTTCGTTTATTTTTCATGGTTTTTAATGCTTAATCATTATTATTTATATCTCTTAAACGTAATTTCATTATCGAACTTCTTCATTTTCCTTTTTATTTATATTATTAGCTTATTAATATTTTTCCATTGTCATAAATTTCCATAATGAATTAAATATTACCGTTGATTAATCATTATTTATTCAATCCTAAAACTCATATAATTGAATTATAATTTTATTATAGAATTTCGTAATTTCTCTTTTAATCTATACTTTAATATTTTATTAATATTTTCCCAATATATGATATTTCGTTTATTTATTTATAATTTTCAATGCTTAATCATTATTAATTCTATCCCTAAGCTCAAATTATTGAATCATTACTTAATTATAGAAATTCTTAATTTTTCCTTTAATTTATTTTATAAATTATTTATACTTGCCTAGGGTCACTTATTTCATTTATGTATTTATTATTATCGTTGTTCAATTGTTATTTTTTCTATCCTTAAACTTAATTTATTGAATCAATTATTTCCCAACCCAATTTAAAATGTCTCCCTTTTTTTATGTTGCCACCAACTTTAATCCCCTATTTGTTGTTATATTTAATCAATTTTCTTTGTGAATGGACAAATGCTGAATTCCATCTATGAATAAATTGGGCAAAATACAAAAAAAAAACAAAAAAAACTCTGCTGCTGCAGCTGATTTAATTACATTTCAAATCGTTGGCCAACAAAAACGCAGACAAAACCCGTCGGTGAGGGGGGCGATGTTGTGTTGCAGTTGTAATTGTTGCTTGTCACTGTCTGAAATTTTCCCTGCCAGACAACACAAACAACAAAAAAAGAGGGGGGCAAAAAATAATAATAACAACAACAAAAAAATACAGTGAAACAAGCAACATGCAACAGAAGCAGCGACAGTGGCAACAAATGAATGCAAAACACAAAATGAACGGCGGCCGCAAACGCG
>JAJJHY010000307.1:1982422-1993030 GCA_021224005.1 Drosophila setifemur
TTTTTTGAAAGTCCTATTAAAATGAATCATAATTAAAATTTTCATAATTTCTCTTTCCATGTTATTTAATTATAATTTAAATAGTATATAAGTTTTAATATTTCTGTGAATTATTTGGAGTATTTTTTGCATGTGAAAAAATCCACATACAGTATTGTTTTATATTTTATTTTATTTTTAGATGAATTCTTTATGTAGTAACTCCATTTTATTTATTATTTTGTTTTGACATCATATTAAAGATACTATTATTATTATTTCAATAAGTTATTTCAAGTATTTATGCAATAAAAAAAATGTTTAGAATATTGTTATCGTATTTTATAATATTTTATTAAAATTTTTGATGAGTTTTTGATGTCATAATTAAATTCAGCTCGAAATCAGTATTCCTCACAGTTCTCATTATAAAATTTCCTCTCTTTCTCTTCCCAATATTAAACACTGAAAAAAATCTGGATGCAGAATCAATATGCTTGCCCCTCGATGTACAAGGATATGTATTATCGGGCGAATCGGTGGTCACCGGACACGGGACTTTTGATACGTTGACGACCGGGCAAGGGGAATAGCGAAAACCAATTATTATTATTACTGCTATTATTACTATTATTATTATTATTACTATTATGTGTGGTAAATAATGTTAAAGCAATTACAACTATAATGACAACTGCAATAACAACAACAACAACAACAGGAACAACAAGAACAAGAACCGATGCAAAAACAGAAGCACAAAAATATCAACGAAACATTTTCCATTTTTTCTGTGGCATTCAATTTTTATGTTCATGTTTACAACTGCAGGAGCAGCCCGGCAATTTCTATAATTTATTTCATTATTGTTAATGCAACAACAAGGGTAGCAACAACGGACAGAGTTTTTGGTAATACAAAAAAAAAAAACAACAAATATATATGGTAAATTATTTACAATGGAGCAAATTCCATGCCAATGCAAAATTTAATAAACAAAAAAAAAAAGATTATTGTAACAAAGAGAAAGATACTAGATACGGCAAATAAATTGAAATAAAATTTGATTTTAGCAAAACGCGTACAAATTCTGTTGCATATTTTTAAATGAAATTAAATAGATTTTATTTCTTGGATAGCTAAAAATTTGCAACTTTAATTAATTAGATTCAATTAAAACTCCTGATCCTGATCCTGTCCTGTCCTGTGCTGGTTAAATGTACATTTTTGCATAAACTTTTAATCGGTTCTTGTCTCTGCGGTGAGGAAATCTGCTTGATTTAAAGGCTTAGATTTAATCTGAGCTCATTTAAATATATATATTTCCGACTCAGTGCATTCCCATCTAGCCATACAAACATGTATAATTATTTGTGTTTTGCATCATGGAATCCTTTTGTTGTATGCCGCAAAAAAATACGCAAAAACAAAAACAGCAACAAAAACAACAAAAAACAAGAAACAATATTAAAACCAAAAAAAACAAAAAAAAACGAGAAGAGAATTTCCGTAAACTGGATGGGTGGACAATAACTAACAAAACAAAACAAAACGAAACGAAACGAAAAAGGGAAATGCATAGATGGAGATGAAATATAAACAAAATGGCAACAGAAATTAACAGAAAATAAATATTCATATGAAACAAACACACACACACACACACACATATATATGATATATATATACAACTCTCTATATATATATAAATATAAATATAAAAGGCAAAACTAAGCAATGCAGCCAGGAAGTTGAAACAAAAGTCGGTGCAGGGCATGGCAAACTATATAAGATATGGCCATGTATAACTCCCACACTCACACATACACACATAGCGTATATATATATACATTATATAGTCAGGACATCCCATCCTCAGTTAGCTGCCATCTCTATATATATCCTATACAAAACGCATATATATATATATATATGGTATATGTAATATCTAGTCTCGATTCATGGAGTATACACACAAAAAAAAATGAAGGGAAACCAACAAAACGCATTAGAATTAACAAAAACCTATAAATAACTAATTAAATGATTAACTAGCCGAGTTGCTAAAAAAGTGAATAAATAAGCCACACAACAAAATCAAATTCAAGAATAATGATAACTTTTTTTTTTTGAACAAGAAAGAAAGAAAGAGTATTAAGCAGCTAATGTTAAACCTAAGTTACTGAATAGCATTTAGCCGTTAGCACCACACCTGAGTTTGTATCATATACACGAACATATAGGCATACTATATAGATATACATATATATATATATATACACTTACATATATATCGGATCCGTTCGCAGTGCAATTATTTCTTTGGGCCAACTAACTAAAGCCCAATTAAAAAAAAATAAACAGCTGGGCCCCCTCCCCCGACATTTTCCGTGTAGAGCATTAACTATTTGTATAAAAAAAAAGAAAATCTGATGATCTGATGAATATGGATTCTGAAATCCGGAAGAGGGGAATGCCGAGCGAATTCCTCAAATCGGAAACACTTTGCTACGACTGTAAGTTACTATTGTGTTGCCATACGAATGAAACATTGAGCAGAGCAGCAGCAGCAGCCGAAGAAGAAACTATATATACACTAAATTATACAGATTCCAAATACACATATATATATATATAAATGTTTATATATATATATATGTGCATTTGGTATATATATGTAACTATAAAAGCAAGAATTACTAAGCATAGAAATGGGTTAGAAGCAATTGAAAAAGAAAAAAACAAAAAACAAAAAGCAAGTGAGAAGGTTTTTGAAGAGCGCAAAACTAAATAAATGAAAAGCGAAAGTATTATATGGAAAACCAAAAACTGGATTTTTTCTACATTTTCTTTTTTTTTTTGGATTTTTGTGGCTTTTGGGGGGTGAGTAATCTTTTCAGTACCCGACGCCCAATATCCGGTTGCTGTTAATCGGCAGACCAAAATAGAAATGGAATTTAAAATCATCAAATGCCGATTCGGGGCTTTTGCCTGTGGAAAGGATTATGAAGATGGACAAAGGACACGGGGCACGGGGACACGCAGGACCCCCGAAAGGCAGATCCCAACTAATCATTTTGAGTAGGAAATATTTGGATGACTGGAATGCCAAGTCAGGAATCTGGTTAGTATTTCTGAATTTCGTTCTCTCTCTCTTGAGGTATCTTATTGTGCGGCTCTTAAGCTCATAAACTTTATTTTGAGACACTGAGAAAAATATAGTTTTTAATTAAATTGCAGGTGCTATATACAAATTAAAATCATTTGAAGCCATTGAAATGTTATGTAAATAAATGGAAATACAAAATTATACGATTCTCAATTTTATTTTAGAGTAGGAGTTATTAATATCAAATCTAAAACCAATTATATTAATCACAATTTGTCCTTTTTTCATATTTTAATAAATTTGTTTTGTTTTTAATTATTGGGTTTTTAAGTAAATAGGACCCATCAATAAAAGTATATTAGTTAGTTTACGAGTATGTTAGCAAATAAATTTGGTTTTGAATTTCAGCTGAAATTTATTTATTTGACAAATACTGAACTCATTTTTTCAGTTTTAAAACAATTAAGAAAGCAAATCTTTACATAGTTAATAGTTCACAAAATCAATTAAAATTAATTTAAATTAATTTAATTTGATTAGTAATACAATTTTTTGTTCAATGTGTTCTCGCAATTGAAATGTCCTTGGGCGCAGGACAACAATAATAATTATAGAAGCGAATGCGTAACGCAGTCAAGTGCTCAGAAATGGGCCAGAAACAAAAACACAGTTTATTTCCGCTTACTTCCCCCACACACACACACAGATACTCCAGCACACAGATACACCCATACAGTGAAATGGCCTGTTTAAATATGCAATTTCAATTTCCGAAAAACACAAAACGCGTGTTGCACGCAGAGGATGCCACAGCTCAGGATTTTCCAATGCGAATGCGAATGGAAATGGAAATGTTTTTCTGGCGGGGATGGGGCAGAGGGCATTGGGCATTGGGCATATAGTAGATGGATCCCAGGATGTAAAATTTGATGTTGAATGTTACCAGGCAATCGGAAATGGTGGATTTGAGCGGCGGTCGGGCGATGGCTGGCCGCATGTTTAATTGGACGCAATTGAAACTAAACTGGCGTAAAATAGGAAAAAAAATATAAATAAAGGAAGAAACACACTCACAAATTGTTGCCCCGCGGCCATATGGCCATAGAAATTCATTCGTTTCGTTTCGCATAAAAATTAATTACAAATTAATTTAGCATGAATTGAAAATGTAGCCCCCCTCGCCCCCTGCGGGATAAGTGCAATGAGCGTTGTCGGTCAGTCGAGTGGCTGCCCCCAAAGTTTGCCACTCCATGTGGCACGGGGAAAAAACAAGAATTAGGAGTGCGATTTGCGGTGGCAGGAGTAGGGATCTGGGGGGGATTTAGAGGGTGTATATCTATATGACGACTGTTCATTAGCGACCCCAAAATCCAAGTACAATGGCACGAGTTACAAAATGACAGTAAGTATTCGATTGATGAGTTACAGAAGAGCCTCAGATGATTAATGATTCATTTGTAATTTATATTTATAATTAAAACATAGTGTAAAATAAATAAATATAATGATTAATATTCATGAACTTTAACATTACACCAAGTATTGAATAGATGACTTACAAAAATACATCGGATTATGGTAGAAATTCGATTTGAATAACTAAAACATTATTATAAAAAATAATAAAATAATAAAGAAATATACAAAATAATACTAAAGATCTTTAAAATAATTATTGAAAAATAATTATTGCGTAAGAATATATTTGCAATTTATAATTTAAACATTATAATTAACATTTAATAAAGAAAATTAAAAGAAATATAATAAATAATGTTTAGGAACTTGTAAAATATCCAAAAAATATCTCTATTAGCATTTGAAATTAAATTAAATGTGTTAAAATCAAATAAAAATATCCAAAAAATATCTCTATTAGCATTTGAAATTAAATTAAATGTGTTAAAATCAAATAAATATGAATTTTTCTTCTACAATTTTATTAACATTAAAAACTCTTCATTTTCATTATAAAATGTATTAAATTTAATTGGTAATAAAAAACATAAAATGGATGATATAAAAATATTGTAAAATAATATGAAATACCATAAGACTTTGATAAAAATAATTTAAAGAAATTTCTCGAATAATTATTATTATTTAATAGACACTCGTCCATTATAGCCAGGCACTACTGCTGCATAGTTCTCCCCCCCAATATTAATAATCATTCGAGGCATTTGTATTGTCTGCTCCAAGTACACTCAGACTCAGATTCAGATTTGGCGCATAAAATCAAATGTTATACCAACATTATTATAAACTGCAATGGGGAAAGCCTTAATTTGGCTTGCATAACATTTGACCGATGGCAGTAGCCACATTAAACCCCCGATTCTGGCCATAGGTTGGGGTTTGGACTGGAGGTGGTCAGAGTAGTGGGTTAGGTGGAGAGCAGTGGAGCAGTGGGCATGGTCGAATGGAGGCCTCAACCACATTTTAGGAAACGCGGTCAAAAGGACTAATTATGCTAAACGCCAAAACCGCAACAACCAGTTAGCCATGGTCCGCTTCCCTTTTATTTTTTTGTCCCTGGCCAACGGCGATTTATAAATAAATTTTTCTATATACATTTTCCTTTTGATGCAATAAACTAGAAATGTTGGGCGATATTTCAATTAAAATCGCGTATTATACGCAGTTCGGGCCGCCGATGGGCATGCATATGTAATGCATTATGATTTCATCGAATGCGCAAAGTTTTTCGGCCATTGCTGCTATAGTTTTTCCCCTTTTTCCGCCCCATTTTCCTCTCTCTCTCTCCCTCTGTAGTGAAAGTTTTCCGCCCACAAAAATCAAAAGGAGAGAGATGGTTGGGTTGGGCCCACCAACATGTAAATAACAGCAGAAGTTTTAATTAAATTTTAAATACAAGTTAATTTCTCGTGTATTTTCACGCCCCAAATGCCCTGCCCAACGCCCCCCCTTTTTCTCTCTCTGTAGAAATGCATTTTATTTGAATTTACGTGCGTTGTCTATTATTTACCTGCAGCATCCGCAGCAAAATGAGTTATAAATATTTAGTTGTAATTCATGTTTAGTTTTGGTCATTGTTTTTGCGAGGCCGGCTAAAAATCGAAATTAATATTCATGAACCGGCGGCGCGACCGCTTCAAATTTTAATTACAAATAAATAATAAATATAATGAGCAACAATTCCCCAGCACTTGTTGCTGGTGTAGCTTCTAAAGAATATATATGTTATATATAGTAATTTAATTTGTAGAGCAGTGTGATTATAAGTCCATAATCTTTATCTGGCCATCAACTGGCCAATGGTGAAAATATGACAGGAAAATTGTGCAGTTTCCTTTGACTGCCCTGAACTGCACCATAATCCCAATCCCAATCCCATTCAGGTGATTTGCAAGTAATCATGTTGTACATTTTCAAGCCGCACACAATGCATATTGATGATGGCCTCCACAGATGCATACCCCTTCCTATTCTCGATCCTAGATCCGAATCCGATTTTGATTCTGACTCCGATTTCGATTCCAATTCCTCCTTCTGCTCCTGCTCCTGGAGTAATAAACGTGCGTAATCAAGCCACGGCACCAGCAATATCTGTCTGAATGCCATCTACCACACAACAAAAGCCAATGGAAAAGGCACATGTGAATCCTCGAGCTCATGCTACTGCTCCTCCAATCTACCAACACCCACCCCCTCCCATTTCTCCGGGTGTAATATTTGATTTTGATTGAAGTGCAGTCAGGCATGTGCGGCCAAGGAAAAATTGCTGGGAGCAGGGAGCGGGGAGCAGGGGTTGGCCACCACCAGGATACAGCCGTGGCCATAGCCTGTTGCCTATTCAGAGCCTGTCAGTCCGATGTCCCGAGCTCCGAGTCCTGAGCCCAAGACGAACGCATAATGAGTGCAAGGAAAAGCCGGTGAGACGCCAGAGAGGCGGCAGAAGAAAAAAAAAATGCATTATAATGCTGCCTGCCAACCGACATGAACGTGAACGTGAACGAACGCCTCCGGTTTGGATCCACCTCCTGCTCCTGCTTACCTCCTCCCTGGTCCTGGGACTCCATTTAAGCTACGTGACTATTGGGCTGCAGGACTACAGTGCAGGATTTCGAGAAACTGGCTCAGGCTCTCGACGAAAATTCAAGAAGTTTCAAATGGGGCTTAAATATTTATTCGAATATTTATTTGTAGAGCAACTTATATAAAATTAGTCTTTAAAATTAGTCTAAAATATATCGAGACATTAATTCACATTTCATTTAAATATTTGATCATTTTTCCCACATCAAATTTAATCTTTTCATTACTTCCCTTTATTTATAATTTTTCCTAAAATAAATATTACATAATCCAGAACCCTTAAAAAATATTATATTATTTATTTGTATATTTTAAGCGGTTACTGGTACAATTTCCTAAATTTCCTCATAGTTTTCAAAGTATTTATTATCTTTGTGAATTATGCCTTTTTAAAAGACTCGAACTATTATAAAAAAAAACCTTGCTATTATTAATCATTTGAATAATCTGTGTAAAAATGTAACTTCAAAATAAATATTGCTGGCCTTGCCTTCCAGGAGTGCAAGTAACTAGTTCACCGAAGGGAATATCTCGTCCTTTTCGATGCGATCTGACATCCTGCCCAGCCCCCCGAAAAAAAAAAAAACACGTTAAGCTCCTTTCAGCCGGGCTAAGCCAGCTCAGACTTTGGATTCGGACTGAGACTCGGACTCGGCCGGGGATATCCTGCTCCTGGATACCCGTGGATACCCCCGCCTCCCCCTTTTCCGACTTTCTCCGTTATATTTTATTATACCCTTTGCAGAGGGTATTTTAATTTTGGCAAGATGTTTGCAATGCTCTAAAGGAGACTAGGAAATATGGTGATAATTTCACAATTTTTAAAGATAATTAATTGATTTTGTAGAAATCACTATTTAATAACTATTTTAAGCTATCTTCAAAGTTCCATAAAATCGTATTCAAATTTTATAGAATTATATGGGAATTCAGAAGGTTGATAATAATTTATATAATATGCAATATTTTTAGGAAACTACCAAAGAGCGAATATTGCCCAAAAAATCAGTTGCAAAATCTTACGAAAAATAAATTAATTTAATAAATTTAAAAAACACCAAACTATGAAAATATTTCCTGGAGAAAATACTTTTCAGATTTATAAAAATCGACTATATCCTGTTAGGGTATTCTAATCTTCGGACCCCGAAGCTAACCATCTCTTCTTGTTTTTTTGTGATTTTTTTTCTCACGCCAAGCAATTTTATGGCCTGCATAAATCAGAGATGCCCTTTTGTGGGCGTGGCACTTGAAAAGTGGGAGGCAAGGCAATTTATACATGATGACGTTATTATTTCGGGGGCCCCCCAAAAAAGGACATATATATTTGTATTTATATATATATATATGCAGCATACGGATATATGTATATAGTTTAGGCCTTGGTAATTGCCGACACTCGCTGCGCATGAAAATTTAAAATGCAACAAATGAAAGAAAATGTGTTCTTTTCGCCCAACGCATTTCCAAGTGGCTTTCTGGTTTTGACTGCGAATTAAGGCTGGGGGCAAAAGGGAGGAAGAGGAAGGACCTCTCTGGGCCACAATTTGTTTTGGCTTGTTCTTATTTGCCCGTCTGAAGCAAAGCAAAAAAAAAAAATTACAAAAAAAAAACAAAGAGAAAAAACATTTAGGCAGCTTGGCCCTTTGAAGGCTCGTGGTCATAAATTCCGTTCTCACCACATTTCCCCCCCGCCCGAATTTCCCGCTTTCCCGAAGGCAGCCTTCTGCGTTTTTCATTTATTCGTTTTCTTTTGGCTTTTTTGCGTTTTTTGAAGGGGACCGGGGCACAAGCATTTTCGTCTGCCAAGGTGCAAAAAACTGTGGCAACATCAAGAGTCAGTCGACAAGACAGCCAAATGAATTCAAACCGAACCAAAAAAAACAACAACGAAATTTTAATGCTCTGCTAAATTTAAGGATTATTTTTAGGGAATCTAGGGAAAGTCTATATAACTTAAGTTTATTTATGAATTGTAGATCATCATCACCAGCAAAGTCAACTTAGCCTAGTTTTTTGGTTGCCTCACAAATTTTTCCTCAGAATTAAAGCACAGATACTTTTTGCATAAAATATATACATAGTATATAAATATAATCTGAAAAAGCGGATCTATTGGGAAAAAGTATCATAACATTTAAAATTAAAAGTTGTCGCTCCAAATTTTCAAAATAAAATTAAGAAAATTGTACATTTTGTTGGGTGAGAGAATCTTCTTTGAATTGAAAACCTTTTAAATATATATTTTTAAATATTTTTCACTTTGATTCTGACAATAACAATTAAGAAAGCATTTAAATTTATTTTATTTGGATTTCATAAGCTATAAAATCTTAACAATTTATGTGTATTATTTTTTTGTATAATATATTTTATACATATATCTTCTTTTTGAAAATCAGATGATGGTTTCTTTTTCTAGAATCAAAATGCCGCAGAAAGCATATTTCTGGCCCTGGCTTCCGACTTGACTTTGGCTCCTGCCTCCTGGTTGCTGGTTCCTGGGCACCCAAAAAAAAAAAAAAAACAGTACGAAGTCGCAGCGAAAAGGAAAATAAGGAATCTAAAATGATAATAAAATATTCATATTAATCTGCTTGGCTCGTAAAATATTCAGCTGCGTAATTGTTGGCATTACGTTCGAGTTGGAGGCAACCTGAGAGGCAGCCGGCCATGACGAGGACAGTTGTGCCAGGAGTGCCATCATCATCATCTTCAGGACCCAGGACCCAGGACTTGGGACTCTGGGCTCTGGCCAACAGAACAGGGCCAACAAAAAAGGGGCCGAGGAAATGCCAACCAAAAATCTTACAAGTTTTGTAATTTACACCTGGCTGCCTCCTGCCCTTTGTGTTTTCTCCTTTCTCCTGCTCTTTTCCCCCCCAAAAAAATTAAACAAAATAAACAACTTTAAAAAAAGGCCAGCTTTAAGCCAGGAAAAATCGGTAAAAGAGAGAGAGATAGCATTAAGTGAGAGAAAGAGAGAGAGAGAGCAAACGGTTTACTGGGAAATCCCATTAAGCTATTCATAATTGCTCATAATTTTGCTTGATTTCATTAGCATATGTAACATTTTAATTTGATGTGGGAAACCGCCCGAGCTCACCTGAATCAAATGGTATATATACAGATATATAGAGGGCACCCCTCCCTCCCCTTACCGCACACAAAACTCGTATGCATAATCAATGAAGCCTCATTAACCTGTCGTGTGTGTTATTGTTGTTGCCCTGTTAATTACGCAACCCATAAAATACATATATATATCACATATACATATACACATATGATATTGCTTCTCATCGCATTTTACATCAGAATGACGTCGATTAACACCTCATAAATGTGCGGGTAAAACCTGTTAATTGGTTTAACGTTATAAAATTGAAACCGCCAACGTTGGTTGTCGGAAGTCGGCGGAAGCCCATGCGGCGTATGCGTAATATGTTTTCCCTGCCCCC
>JAJJHY010000307.1:2000455-2012735 GCA_021224005.1 Drosophila setifemur
TAAAATATTTTCATTTAATTCTTAATAATAAATAATATAGAACTTAACCAATTAATTTACAAAAATATATATACATTTAAATAAGAAGAACTCTATATATAAAATTAAGGCTTTAGAATTTGTATTTTTCGAGATTTAGATGTAGATCAAGAATACTTAAATATATGCTTTATAATAACTGTTCCATCTGTTACATACATTTAAATACATTATTCTCTAATACTCTATATATAATGGTTATAAAATTTATAACATATAACTATTCCCTATTGTGTTCAGTGTAGTTGGGGTGGCGGAGTAGCAACCACGAACGGCAGCAACGAATGAATGGCAATGAATGCGACACTGGACAGATTGGACAGAATGGACGGTCGCACTGTACAGTAGGCCCGCTGACCGAACGACCCGAGCATTTTCAGCGCCATGGCCATGGCCATGCATCACCGCACCCCTCCATCCCTGCACCGCTCTGTACCTCTCTGCTCTTCCCAAGCACCACCCATGCAACACCATCTCACCCCTCCTGCACCACCCCCTCACCACCCATTCACCGATGCAGCGGATCCCACGTTGCGTGTGTGGTAAATAGTGAACTGTTCGCATTTTGTCCTGACTCCATCGCTTTGGTTGCAGCGAGTTCCCTCCAAGAATGGGAAACATCAACTATTCAGATAGGTATAAGTATAATATACATATTTTTGAAACAGTTTTTGATTTTAAAAATTATAATATATACTTAGTAGTAATATCACACTAAAGTTGGGAATTCAAAAATGTATGAATATTTTTTCAAGATTACACGGTTTTATTTTTATTTTAACTATTTTGTGCAACTATATTTTCTAATAGGTTTTTTTTATTGCTTAGGCTTTTTTCTTCTTAATTGTACTAAAATATATACAAATATTAGTTTTATGAAAAAAGTGAATAAATTATTAAAAATAAAGCAAAGGAAAAATTGAATATTATTATCTTCACAGAATATAATTTCTAAATTTTATTATTCGTACAATTTTTTTTAATGGTTTTTATTATAATAAAAATATATACAAGTATTGGTTCTATAAAAAATAACATATGTTTATTTTCATAAGAGCAATTTAATGATATTTTCACATTTTCTTTTATAGAGTATAAAAAATCAAACCAAGTAATGCAGCTAAATTTGTACTCCTAGTTGCATTTGCACTGAAAGAATTTTTTCCTTGCTGCGAATGGATATGGTGATGAGGGAGGAACTGAGAGTTAGTGGACACTGGACAATGGACATTGGGCATTGGACAGTGGACAACGCTGGCGTCTGGGGATTAAAACTGCCGGATGCAGTGCGGAAATCAAAATGCTATGGCGGCCAGCCATCGGACGCAACTGACGAGCGGTGGAGCTGTGGAGCTGTGGAGAGATGGAGCTGTGTAGAGATGAAGAGAGATGGAGCCGGCTGCCAGAAACCCCAAAAACCCCAAAACCCCTTCCTTCAGCCCAACAACAAAAAACAGAGCTCCAAACGAATCGGCATCAAAATGGGAATGAAAATAGGAATGAGTTTCGGATGAGAATTGGGAAGAGGATTCGGGCGAGGATTCCGGCGAGGATTGGGGCGAGGATTCGGACGAGGATTCGGGGCGGTAACAGCAGTTTAAATGGCACCTAATCGCAAAAGGCAGTTTCTTCGAAACTGACGCACTACAAAAAATATTTAGTATATGGATTATCTCAATTTCAGAATCCATTTATAAGTTCAATATCACATATTTTGCTCTTTGCTAAAGTATTGGGAATTACGTATTACAAACATATTTTTAGTTCTTGAACTATTTTTAATTATAAATATTTTAATTAAAATAATTTAAATAGAACAACGGTTATATAATGAACTTAATTTAAATATTATTCCAATTTATAACATTAAATTCATGATCTTTTTTAATTAGAAATAAACGTGTTCAAATAATAAATTCAAATACTAAAAAAACATTGGTCATCTAGTTAATTCAATGTTATTATTATTTTATTTCAAATTATTTCTCCCAGTGCGATAATTTTCTTGTATAAAAATTTTCGTATTTGCTACTATATTCCATTTATCAATATTATAGTGTTAAATATAATATGAAAATGACAACAAATATATGTCAAAAATTTAAATATTAAATTTTATATTTACTTACATATTGTGTTTTAAATTCCTGCCTTTTTTCTCTCTGTGTGGCACGGCGCAACGGACATGTCCACGTTTAGATAGCCATGTGGAGGTGTTTGCATAATGAATGCGCCCCCAACTCCAACCCCCTCCCCTCCCCCCTCGACCATCAACTGTGGCGGCTGAATTGGAAAAGGGGCGTGGCAGGAGAAAGGGGTAAGGAGAAGTTGGAAATGGAGGGGGGGTAACTTGAACTCACGCACAAGACAATGAAATCAAACGACAAACGCAAATGTGATCAATTACAGTTTGTGAATTTTAACGGCTGGAATGGCTGGAAAGCCGAAAACTGTCAGTGCGATTGTTGTTGTTGTTATTGTTGTTGTTATTGTTGTTGTTGTTGTTTTTGTTGTGCACTTGCGGCAGGCAGCCCAAAAATTGGTAAAATGGGAAATGCCTGGTTTTAGCCCATGGCGGTGGATGGGTATTTAGGATGTGTATTCAGGATTCTGGATTCAGGGATTCAGGGTTTCGGGATTCGGAGAGCCTTCGAGGCAACTGCATTTCCATAATGTGCCCAACATTTTGATGACCCAAAAATCCGGATAACCCAGGGGCAGGGCAGGGACAAGGCAACAAGTCATTATTGTAATTATGTTAATAATCCAAAAATGCAGGCACACAGCCACACTACCGCTCACGATAATAGCAACGGGTATTTGTTTCTAAATTTTACAAATGTTTCATATTTCAATGCATTTTATTGTGGTTCATTGGTTATATTTGAAATTAGTTTAATAAATTATATATCGGTAATAAAAAAAATAATAATAAATATATATAATAGCGGAAATTAAGTTTAAATTATATTTATAATTATTCTACGATCTATTATTCAAAATTTTAAGAGAACATCTGAAAAGTTGTATTACCTATACTTTTTTGTGTTTCTTATAATATAACATAATATTATACATTTTTTATATTTATTTTCGTGTTGGTATTTAACTTAAGTAATCTTAATAAACTTGTTTATTTGCATTCCAAAACCATAACAAATTTAAGTTCATTAAACATGCTAAATACATCCATAATCGCATTTGAAATACTTCAAAACAGATGCTAAAATGTTGGCCTTTGGCGTTGAAAAGACATCCCATTAGATGCTGAATACGTGCCCCGGAAAAATGTTGAGAGATGGAAAATGCCAACAGAAAACTGGAAACGGAAAGCTGGAGACAGGAGCAGCATCAGCAGGAGCAGCAGGAGCAAATGTGAAACCTAAACTGCCTGATGGCCATGCGGATGGCCGGATGTCTGTCAATTTGCGTATAATTTGTTTATGAGCTTCGCACACGCACACACACACACACCCACACACACATACATATGTGGCAGGAAAACGCCTCCAGACCGGATGCGGAAGAGATCTGGCAAGGCAGAGTCTCAGCAAGGATGCGTTTTGATTTCATTCCCCCGGATGCTCCCCAAGCACTTCGCTGGGTCACATTCCGTTCACCGAAAGTGGGAAAGTGTATTAAAAATTAAAACAAACTGGGCCAAGAGAGATTCCGGACCCGAATTCAATTGCCGCATAAATTTAAATTTAAATTTATCTATATCTTTATCTTTATCGATTCCCAGCCACAAGGAATAAACTATCAAAAATAAATGAGAAAAGGGTGCGGGAAATACTAACAAAGGCAGGATAAATTAAGAATAATAAATATTATAACTTAATGTAATATATTTTACACCTATAAAATGTATAATAATTTTAATATATGAATAATTAATTCAATAACAAAATATTTGTTGTGTTTAAATGAATCTGAGTTTTAATTCCTACAGAATTTAATTCCCAGCATAATCCCAAGTATTTTTGATTCATTTATTAATAAATTAGCTATTCTTAAATATTATGAATAATAAATTCAATGACAAAATGCAATATATTTTATAGGTGTAACTGTATCTGAGTTTTAATTCTGAATACTCTTAAATATTATTAATAATTAATTCAATAACAGAATGCAATATATTTTATTGGAAATTCAAGATATTCCTAAATATTTTGAATATTAAATTCACTAACTTATGCATATATTTTATAGGTGTAAATATACCTGAGTAATAGTTCTTAATATTCTTAAATATTATGAATAATTAATTAAATAGCAGAATGCAATATATTTTATATATGTAAATGTATCTGAGTTTGAATTCTGAGAGAATTCTCTAGCAATAATTACTTATTTCAATTAATAAATATCTATTTGGATATATATTTTTGTAGCGGAAAAATAGTGCAAACTTATTTAAAATTACTATAAAAAACTCTTCTAAAAAATGTGGCTTTTATTTATAAATACCTAATAAATATATATCCATTCAGTTTATAATATTTCAACCATCTCAAAAAACACAATTTAAATGCTTTTGAATGGCCGTCACAACTAGAAGAAGCATTCGAGAAAATTTCTATATTTTATTATGTTCAGGTTCTGATTTCGGATATCTCTATATAATCGCGACTCTCAAAATTCCCCATAGACGAGACACGACCGGGAGGCATGGCCCGATATCTAGCCAAGATCCTTATCCTTGGTACCCAGACCGTGGGCCGGGCCTTCGTCAAGACGCTCCAGCAGGAGATCGAGGCCTCGCAGGAGGCGGCCCGCATCCTAAAGGCGGCCAGATCCAATACCCCCAATGCCAACGATATGCCCGTGAAGGGCATGACCCTGACGGAGGCCCAGCAGATACTCAATGTGAAGGATCTGCACGATCGGCAGGAGATCGCAACGCACTACGAACACCTGTTCCGGGTGAATGAGAAGAAGGCCGGTGGCTCCTTCTACATCCAATCGAAGGTGTATCGGGCGAAGGAGCGCATCGACCAGGAGCTGGCCAAGCAGCAAGCCAAGGCCACAGATAAACAGTCCCCATCCGAATCCCAATCCCATGCCAACGAGTCTGACCCAAAAAGCTGGTGACCATTCCCAGCTGGATCTCATCCGGTCAGAGATTCATGAAGATTGGATTGATTGATTGGTTGGTTGGTTGGTTCGTTGACGATGTCCTGTCGATCCTGTCCTGTTCGTGCTCATAAACAAATACTTTCCCATCTCCCAGTACCTAGTGCCTATCATAAAAATATGGAATAAATCGAAAATAGAAAAATAAATCAAAATAAATTCGTAATATAATTTTCTGGATAAAGGGTTTTAAATACATACTTCAAGAAATATTAATAAATATAGTATGTTGAATTATTAATGATTCCGTGTACAAGTTTTACATATTACGAGTTAGAGGTTAACAAATAGTTAAATATATATATGTAAAGTATATATTGTACTTAATGCTTTCAATTTTATTGTCCAAAGATAATAAATCTTAAGAATATTAATGAATCAGTATCTTGCTTTTTTGGTGTTCACAAAAAAAATTTTTCCCTTCATCATAATAAATAGAAAGATAAATCTAAATAAATTGTTAATATAGTTTTTAGGAAATGCCTTCTAAAAAAATTAAAAAAAATCAAATTGCTTAAGAAAATTGTGTTGTATTAATTGTATATAATTATTGATGATACAAGATTTTATTTACAAATTACTTTATTCATATACTATTACAGAGGACCACATATATTTTAGTTAATTTTAGATGCGTAAAATATGTATTTATTTACATAAAATATATATAAAATATAATTTTTTAAATTATATTAAACCATTTTATTCATGCTTAACATATTGTGGGAAAGATTCAATCTTTAAATATGTAAAATATATATTGATTCAATATGTTGCTATAAATTTGATTACCCCAAGATGATGGACTTCTAAGAAACTACTACCACAACTACTTTGAACATTTAAAATTGTATCAAATTATTTGATCCAGCTTTTATTGAATCTTGACCATCTAGTGGGCCTTGAAAATGTGACTTAGTTGGCCATGCCCTCAACTGTCAAATCGAATCTCCGATTTGAGTTGCACCTAAGCTCCCAAATCCCAAGAAAATTTAGTTCCGTTTCGGTCGACCATTGGACAACAGCTCCAAATTGTTTTGGTATATTTGTAAAATTCAAATTCGTTGTGAAAATTGTGAAAAATAATAAAATGAAGTGCAATAGTTGATAAGGTGTTTTTGTCATGGTAAAAAAAATAATATAAATATATTTTCCACTACTAAAACTAATGGTGTTTTTTTTTGTAGAGGATGTCTTGTTGTGAACGCAGCACATCATTGTATCTGCAGAATAACCCAAAAAGGGAGCCCTTCGCTTCAAAAAAAAAACCACATAAAAGGTAAGTACTTTATAATTTGATGAAAAATATATTAAAGATAACTTTTTCAGCGGATGGTGGCATATTATTCGAAACACTTCAATGAAAGCGGCACTCTGCCAAAAAAAATGTAAAAATATGGTATGGATGCAAAAATTCTCTAGCTTTGAGAGGTAATTGTTTTTCTATTTAATCGAGGTGAATAAATATAGTCTAAATAATATTAATTTCAGACAAAAAGTAAAAATTTGCAGTTGCAAATCATTTATCGAAACGCAACTATTAAAACGAAAATCAAATTTTAAATTAAGGAGCACCAGAAATCTTACCATTGAAATTCAACCAAAACAATTGCTCAACATAAAATACTAAAAAAAAAAGCGTTTGCGGAAATTGTACTCGTGACCCTTGGAAGGAAGGTGGGAAGGGGTAAGTATCTCCTTAAAAAAATATATATAAATTTAAATAAATAATAACAAATAATACTTGCAGCTCTTCGAGTCTGCGGAATTCTATGGAATGTTTCAACGTGAACACATTCGTAAATATGTAAAATACACACTGGAGTGAGGAAAAAAATGTAATAAAATTTGTCAAATTTGTACGTAGTAGTGCATAACAAAAAAAAATCCAATTGCGTTTTATTTAAATATCGATATAAATTAATACTGTTAATCCATATACGCTGCAGCAGCAGAGCTTTAAATTTTTAAACACAAATAAAAGAGCAGCAATTTACATTTAAATCGGAGGACGCATGTCATTGATCTCCATAATGAGGCACGTTCCAAAGCAAAGCAAAAGTCCGCACATCCACACACAAATAAATATTATATGGCCATTTTCCATTTGGTTTGGACGCATTTAAAATGCAGTGCAATTTGCCGTTGCCAAAGCATTTTGGGGCTCAATAAAATTTAAGTGATTTATTTATTCGCATTGTTGGTCGTCAGGCGGAGCGGAGGAACGCTCTTAATAAAAACAATTAAGCCAAATTGGCCGCATTGTAGGCCAAATTGAAATAAAAACCAAAAATAAATTGAAAACGGGGAAAACTATTGGTATGCAAGGAGACCCTGATCAAGATGCTGTACCATATATTATATATATATAGTACATAATGGTGCAAAAAAGGAGTAGAATAAAAGTCGAGCTCTTAAGTGGAGACTCAGTCGAGTATCATCATCGAGGGGCGTCATCATCATCATCATCAGGCAGGCAAGAGAGCAAATGCAAGGCAAACTCATCCACAATCACACGGAAGTCTAAAGAGGGTGACACTGGTGCACTGAGAAAAAAACTCACCACAAAAGGTACCCATGTGGGTACTCTTTTGAAAACTCTTTTGAAAATTTCTCGACATTAAAATCATCTTAAAATTTATTAAATTTTTTATTATTATAGATCATGAAATTTAGATTATTTAAATATAGTTATGGTATATTTTTTCTAGCAGTGCCCATGCAGATATTGGCAGCGTTGCAGCAACAAATGATGAGCAGCAAAGTCGACGATGCGATTTGCGTTCGTCGCTTTCTTGAGTTTTTTAGTTTAGGTTTTTTTTTTATTTTATTTTGGTTTTTTTTTAGTTTTTTTTTTGCAGGGAGCTCTCTTAACATTTCAGCATTTTAGTATGGAAAAACTATTCAAGTCTAATGGCACGAAAGAGAATAATGACGCACAATACACTTCGACAGTTTAAGCGGATTCACATGATTACAACGGAGCGAACGGAGGGGGCGGTGGGGGGACGGGAGCCGGCGAAGAAAGCTGGGTGGCGAAAGTCGAGCGAGGAGAAAGCGGAGAAAGCCGAGGAAGGAACAGAAAGCGAGGCAGTAAATAATGATGTCTGTCGATGTTTGCAGAAACTTGTTAACCATTTGAAGGCGACAAATGTCGGGCCCATTAGACCAAGTTAAAAGAGCTCTCCGCCAGCTCTACAGTGGATTTAAAAAACTTAGTTTTATTTAAATTTAATAATATTATAAGAAACAATTACCAAATAAAATTATGTAGCCTTAAAAATGAAAAGAGGATAAACACAAATACGAAATGACAAAAAAATGTATAAACAAAATTATTAAAAATACAAAAACACATACATAACGCAAAATAAAACTATAATCCACTTACCAAAAAATATAATGGTAAATTAAATTAAGCAATGAATATGAAAAAAGTTAATATTCAACTACAGCAGTAATCAAATTATTTTATTTCAATCGATTAACATAAGCCATTTAATCAAATTCCTAAAAGCCTTAAAAATTAAATGTGGAGAATGAAGGATAAATAAAAAGGTCAAAGTAAATTTGAAAATAGAACACAAACTATAAATTAAACGGAAAATTAATATGGAAAAACTTTAATAAAGAGTTTTACAATTATGAACACAAAATTAATGGACCTATAACGTAGAGGGAAAAGTAAATATGAAATGACATAAATGTAAATATATAACAAACAGCACCAACCAAAAGAATTACCATTAATATAATGTTAAATAATATTGAATATTAATATGGAAAAGTTGTGTAGAATGATTAGCAAATATTTGTTATTTAAATAATTAAATAAACAAAACATATTGTAATTTGTACCATAGAAATTAATGATTATAGCTAAACCAACCTTTATTCTCAAAAGATCTGAGCCAATCCCAATTTAACCCACGGTGACTGTCTACCGCTCCTTTGGGGCACTCCTTTTTGGAGTGAGTTTTACTCGGCGAAGTGAAACAAATGGCTGAAGATAATGCATCCGTAAGATGCTAGTTTAAGCCAAAATATATTGCTTTTAATTGCAGCGAGGCTGCATCGATGGCAACGATGGCAACGATGGTTTCACTCCTGCAATTTTCACTCGATTTAATATTGAAAAATAAATATAATAATAATATTAAAATTTAAAATGCAAGCCATGCACCGCTCCGGAGTGTGTGTGTCTATGATTTTCTAATTCGATTATTATTCAAATCATATAATTCCATCTTTTGTTGGCACGCACCGAGTGCAGTGGCGGCAATGCTATAATCATATTACGTATACGACCGCAGGGCCTGCTGTCGTCCTGCCGTCGTCCTGCCGTCGTCCTGCCATCGTGCGAAATCCAATTTCTGCATGTGGTCCTGAATTTGCTCCAGCTCCAGCTCCATTCCTTTATTATTATTATTTTATTATGGCTCTTCTTTCGCCCGGCTTTGTCACCGGCTTATCCTTCATTTGTCACCGCCGCCGCCGTTCAACAGACGCTGTCTGAATTTATTTTATTTTGCATATTAATATTGTTAAGAGCGACGGGCTGTGCTCCACAAAATTAGCCAGCCATTCATGGCCACTCCCACACCCATGGCCCATGGCTCATCCCATTCATAGCAGGAATTTCTCGCAGTGGAGTGGGAACGAGGCCATATCAATTTACCCACCGGAAGGCACGCAGCGGGCCAACAAAAGAAAACCGTTTCAGCTCGACCCGATTCGGTTTGATTCGGGCCGCGGCGGGAGTTCAAAAATCGTAAACATATCCCAGCCGTGGGTGTGGATCCACAGTAAATTGCATGAATGCGGTACAGTGAAGCCCATGACAAGGAATCGGGAAATACAAATTTTTTATGATTTTTTGTTCGTTCAGTTTTTCAATTTTTATTTTTATTTTTTCGTATAGTTTTGACTACTTTATTTTCTCTACTAAAGAATTTGCTTCTTAAGTAGTTCTAGATTTATTTTTTATTATGTTCCTTAATTTATGTATACTTTATTTATGTGAAACCCAAACAGCTTCGACTGTGGCTATATAAAATAAGTGCGTCTGTCCGTTTGTATGCACTTATTAATGCGTATTCATTGTCACATCCGGCGCAAGGAAATTATATTCCTCGCCAGGAGGTCCTTTCCCTTTCCCTTTCCCTTTCCCTATCCGTCCATCCATCTGCGTGTCCTTTTCTTTTTTTTATTTTATATTTTCCATGGCCGCAATCATCGACTCATTTGCCTTGCCTTGCGGAGAGCAGACGTTCTCCTTTTGTCGATTTAATTGAAATAATTGCGAAAAATGCAAATTGAATGGACAACAGTTGACACAGGATATTAACCATGGACGTTGGCCAGCAACAGGAGACGCCGTTGGATCCGGCATGGAGATGGAATCCGGGTCTTGGGACTAGCCGACCCGGCAACCGGGTACCCAGCTACCCAGAAGCACCACCAGCAGAGCTGTCCAGCTCCTGCTGAGCAAGGAGTCTTAATGAGCTAACGAATGTACGGGGGATAATTGAGTGGAGACCACATGTGCGGAGCTTCCTCAGAGTTGGGATCGAAGAGCCCCGGGGATTGGTCCTTTAAATTTAAGGAACTCTTCGGTATTAAAAATAATGAAGTTGTGGGGTAGCAAAGCTATAGGTAAATATATGTTGGATTCGAATATTTAGGAATTTTATGGGTCTTTAATAATTTTTTATAGATTTAACTATTGGAAGTTCCCAATTTATTTCGTAATAAGATACTACAATTATATATACAAACTAATATAAAAATAAAAATTATTCTATTGTTTATATACATATACTTTTTTTATATTTTATTTTAGAAAATTTTNCTAATCACAAAATAAACAACGCAAAAAAAATATTTAAATTGACACAATGATAATAAATTAAATTAATAATTATAAAAGAATCTTTAATACAAACATAAGTGCTTTTACATTTCATGGCTTAAATTTCGTTGCATCCCCCTTTTCTATATTTTCTCCCAGTGCATTGGGATCTGTTCATTTTAAAGCCGCCGCGCACTTCAGAGATTCCATGCGGCACCTCGCAATCGGTAATGAAGCAAGGAGCGACCCATTGCGTGGCCAATATTTGTACCCGCGGTACCACCGAAAGGGGGCTGGGGGCGTGGCATTCGAGAGGGCGGATGTGGCCGCTGTTCAACCAACTCCGGGCTAAGCCGCGTCCTCCTCGAATGCTGGATGACGATGACGACGATGGTGATGGTGATGTTGCTGTTGTCTGATGTCTGGGCCACTTCCGTTGCAATGCAGAGAGCTCTGCGAAAAGGGGCAGAGGCGCAGGCAAGGGGGGTTATTAATGTTTAATAGAGAGACATAATAACAATATCATAAATTATTATTGTTTTGTATTTTTCAATTCGAGAAATCAAGGAATTAATATCAACAACAAAAAATTCGTTGTTTTTATTTGAATACGCATTTTGATTTCAATGTATTCCACAACCTTTTATAATAATTTATAATACAAATATGTAAATATCTCACACAAAAAAGTTTTATAAATAATAATACATTTTCAGAACTTATTTGATACACACTAAATACTACAAATTAATTTCTTCAATAATAAAAATTGAATAAATAAATTAAAAGTATGGTTACATACATAGCTGTATGTGTTTAATTTCATATAAATTTAAAATGATTAAAAAACCATAATTAATTTTTAAAAAATGTTCAAAAATCATAGAAGTTATTCTATTTATTAATTTTAAAATAAAAATTCAACCTTAAATTAATTAAATCCCCCCATAAATAATATCAGTTACGTCACTGACAACAACAATCCAACTGTAGCTCTTCATATATTGTTGTGTGTATGTGTGTATTGATGTCCTTTTATCCTGCGTAGGTGCGTGTGTATATGTATGTGTGTGTGTGTGTGTGGGTGTGAGTGTGGCCGCAGGTTGCACCATAATTGTGTTGATTAGCTAATTAGATGTAATTTCGCGGCCGGAAATTGGCAGTTGCTGCAGTCAGACAGCCATTAGGATGACAATTTCTAGACCATTGCCACGCCCCTCCATGCTCACTTAGCCCCCCCCAACCCCGCCC
>JAJJHY010000307.1:2043656-2067741 GCA_021224005.1 Drosophila setifemur
TTCATTTGCACAAGTGCATCAACTTTTAAAGCAATAACAATTAGCAAAACTGAAAAAAGTACCGAAAATGTTGAAGGCATCGGGACAAACACGTGCGCCTGCCAATTTAAAACGTGGAGATCACAGATCGAAAGGCGGGAAACCGGGTGCCAAGGGGAACCGATGCCATTATTAAATGTTTGCTAATTTGTATAATATAATTGTCATAAAAAAGTACACACAGAGAAAAGGATTCCTGATGTATCACCAAAACGCGGTGAATATTTTAATAGATTTGTTAATTTGAATGTGTAATTTTGTTGTTGTTTTATTATGGGAAATTCGTTATATAACTCCATGACTTTTGTTCAAGTACACGAATTAGGGCCAACAACACACTCGAAGCTCGCATCGATTAAGATCACTTAAAGGTTTCAATAATTAATTGAGCTGCCCGACCAAGCCGGGCTATAATTATTCCTAGCACTGTACTTCAACAACTGACAAACAATTAGGAAATTAATATGGTTTTTGCCCCAACCCCTCTTTCGATTTTGTTTTTTTTTTTTCCACTGCGCGTCACACGGAATTCTTTGCCCCGGTTCCCATGTTTTTTCCATATGCACACCATATATGCTATATATGTATATATGTGTGGATCCGCCACGACGGGCCCCCAACCCTACCTACCCCATCGACCCCTCGACCACCGACCACCACCGACTGTCATGGCCAAAGAGAATTTATTACGTCGCAATTCGGTGCGACGACGACCGTTTTATGAGGCGTATACGTAATCTGTCCGTTATCTTATTATTTTTCCTATGCACTTCGTGTCTATAAAGGCATTTCCTTCTCATCATCAAAAAAAAAACGCTTGAGATGCATCTCCCGATTGAAAAATAATTCTCACGATTCTCATATTTGCAGATTTAAACAAAATTTGAATACTATTTAAGGCCTGGGCGCAAAAATCAACAGTTAATAGGAAAAAATTGTTTAGGTTCCGTTTTCTATTATTTATGCATTTTGCAGCAATTTCCTATTTGTTGTTTTTTTTTTGTTGCTCTCTCAAATTCAAACAGATTCTATTGTTTGTTTTCTATTTCATTTGCTGTGACCCTGAAAACAGAAAAAAAATAACAACAAAAAAAGCAAAAGCATTGCAATGTTGTGTGTTTGCATTTTCTATTGCCGTTTTCCGCATTCGATTCTGTCTACATTGAGAAAAATATTGTTATAAAATGCCTATCAAATTAATTTAATTCGATTTTTACATCATTTTTGAAGAGCAAAAGTAACAAAAATTTGATTTGAAAATTGATTTAACTATTATCACATAATTCACTTTTTACATGGTTTCACCTAAGTAATTTATTATGATTTATTAGTCACTAAATCCAATTTGTTATTGATTAGATAAACAAATTAGATTTGATGGTATTATTTATATTGCGGTTGCTGTAGCAGAGAGAGAGAAAAAAACAGGTGTATATAGAGCTTCCACAACTTATTTGTGAACTTCAAACTAATACTTTTTTCGCCGTGTACGTCGATACGCTTCGAGGATCATGTTCATGCTTATGATTGGTGATTGATGTCTGGCCGAAAAGATTTGGCGACGCCATTTTTCAGTGTCGAAACCCCTTGAAAGTGTCAAAACAAAAAAGGGGTGAACAAAGAAATCACATTGCGTACACGCAGGGAAAAAACCTTTAATTCCGGGGAAATCCAAATAAGGAATATTTTGTGGCTAGATTCAAATCGATATCTTGTAATCCGGTTTTTGGAAACGTTTGCCCTGATTCCTAGGAACTCCCTGCTATCAGTCGGCGACTCTTGTTTCAATTTTATCATCGCATTTCATTCCCAAGGCTTTACAACTCGAAACTGAAACTGAAACCGAAACAAAATTTTTTAGTGAATCATGGTACACAAAAAAAAAATGTACAATCTATTTTCGTAGTTAAAAAGCCCGCACAAACACTGACACACACTCTCACACACACCCTCACCGTATCTTTTGGCTCCGCTTACTGTTTTCATATGACATGGCAGAAAAGTAAAACTCGGGGGGGGAAAAAAAATATAAACAAGTAAATCAGAAAAATAAAAACAATGCTGCTACTGCCCTTCAGCAAATTCGATTGCGTTGGTCAGGAGCGAGAATAAAAAATTTAATTCGCACACAGACAGAGTCCGCAGCATTTGAATTTAGCTAGCCCTATCGAATGTATCTGTATCTTTGTATCTGTGCGTGTAGTGCCGTAGCATTTGACGGGCTAAGACTCAAAATTTACAAAACAAATTAGCATCTTTGGCACAAATAGAAATAAAAGTTCGTGAGAATATAATTTTATTTAAATTTAGATTGATTACGCTAATTACAGCAGGAAAATAAAAGTTCTAAAGTATTTGAAAAAGATGAAAAATAGTTTATTTGAAATACAAATATTTTTGGTCATAAATCTTTTGTTTTATTTAGAGTTACATTTAAAAAATATATGCATTTTGTATTTTAATGGACAATTATTGCTAATATAAGTGTAAATGATAAATTGGTATTAAATGTAAAAAATAATGAGGAAATATAACTTTAAAGGTAAATTTAGCAATGGAAAAGGTATAACTATTTAAAGATTATTAAGTGTTAAATTATAAATGATATAGAAATAGAAGAAAATATTTGCCAAAGCAAGAAAATTCAAATTCAAAAGAAATTGTTAAAGTAAATCATACATTTTTGACTCAAAAAAAGATACAAGATTAAAAATGCATTAACTTACAAAATATTCTAAGATGATAAGGCCTGAATTTCCATGATATGAGAGGGGACCTAACTTCCACTAATTGTCCCAATCCCAGGGCTATAGATAACACTTGAAGATTCCGTAAGCAATCCGTAAGCAATCCCGCTGCGAAATGCAATTACCAAATGCGGGGCTCTCTCTTGGGTCCCCTTCTTATCTAACTACTATTCCCATATATGTAGGTACAAAGAAAGTAGATATCTACAAGTATGCTTGCTTGTGCAATCGGGACTTATCTAAGCGCATTTGCATCGCAGTAAGCCAGAAGAAGGCAGTCAACCAACAACAAATCAAGCCACCAATTCCCTTCCTATCTCCTCCCGAACCCTTCCCGCCGAAAGATACTAAATCCCATAAGTGGCCTGGCCCCGCACTCGAAAGTGCTTCTCCCTCGAAAAAACACAACAAAAACAAAAAAAAAGAAATATATATATTTTTACGTTTCCTAATCGTAAATTGGTTGCCAGCTGAGATACTCCAGGAACACTTCTTGAGTGCCCAGGAATTAAGATGATAAGTTTGGTCATCAAATAAAAATAGAGGGGCAAGATTAATTATCTAGTGTTTATAATAAAATCAAATATGTGATAGATAAGCCTGGCCGATAGGAAATGCCCACAGAGAGAGAGAGAGAGAGAGTGCAGGGGTTAAGTTGAGCTATATATAATTGTGATCGGAAGGAGGTGGAGGGGGAACTGCCCTTGAATTCAGATGTACTGCTTACGATATCTATCGGGTTAACTTTGCTTTAATTAACCTTCAACGCAGTGCTGACTTATCGCATTATCCAGTTATTACGAAATCTATTTGATATTGTTACAAAGTGTAAACCATTCGATATCGGGAATGCAATATATATATATATATATTCCCGAGAACTTAAGCCCGGCACTCACCGGTATTGTTATTCTCTTTTTTTTTGCGGAACGCGACTTTGTTAGGTTCTGATGTTTTCCGTCCAGAGTTTCGGACGAAACTGCTCCGATTACAAAAGGTGGACTTGTTGGGTTGGGCTTTCAATCATTTTACGGATTTAGAACCGGCGATTTGGAGTGATATAGGACGGGGGCCCGATTCGATTGGAATCGAAATCTATGCGTTTCCTCTCCCAATATAATACATATTATAAAGTTCCCGGACCTCGGAGCACGATTGGCAGTTATTTACAATTCAGATTTCTCCTCCTTCCTCTGGACAATCTTTATAGTGCGGCGGTAAATCAGGAGGCAAAAGAATAAAATCCAAATCTATAAATGTGTATAACAAATAGGTATATACTATATAATATATAAACCGAACCCTTCCCACACTCAAGATTAACTTCGATTTGGCGAAAAAAATATTTTCTTTTGATTGAATATAATAAATTTCTGGACAAAATAAATAATTATGCCACTCGAGATGGTATGGAATGGTGTGGTTATGGTTATGGTTATGGTCTGGTTCGAGTGCGTCGTCGAGTCCATGCAGTTGAATCCGATCGGATCGCTCGTTTATGGCCTGGCCGGCCGATCGCCCAGATACGGCCGCCCATATAGTGCCGCTTTGTGCCTTGTGCCCAGCTCCGCACTTCCTCCTGCTCCCTTCCGTTCGGATTCGGGACGGGGTTTTTGTTTGGATCCATGGACTACTCCGATCCATTCCCGCCGGCTGCGCTTCTTCGGTTCGTTCTCGACGCCGGCAGCGACGCCGGCATCGACGCTAGCCGAGGCAGCGCCGGCGGCAGAGCCGTCCATAATAAGCTGGAGTCTGGCCGAGTATATATTTAGTCGGCGTTTGGCCGTGGATCGACCAAAACCTCAAAGAGCCAGCTCTTGCAACTTCAACTACAAGATACAAATATAACTTTAAATTTCAATTTCACAATTTTCAATTAAACATTCCAATCAAGTGAATCGTGTGAAAGAAAGGTACTAAAATTTATTATTTGTTGAATCGAAAGTGAAGTGTTTTTGTTTTTTTGTTTCGTGGTTGAGTGTTTAAAGTTTTTGAATTTTTGTTTGAAAATGTTAATTTAATTAATTGACACTTCTTTAATGAAATAATTGAAGGAGAATAATGGGAGTAAAAATATTTTTTTCATTTAGAAAAAAGAAGTTAAATTAAGTGATTAAGTCTGATAGGTTTAGGGGGCATTAAGAATTATGCAGAAATACTACAAAAATTAGCAAGAATATTTTAAATATAATATACATTATCTAATTTATTTTAACTTTTTGAGCTTTTAAATTCGAATTTCTGTAACTTTCAGTTCAGTTCTTTTTAAAATAAATAACTACATTGTGAGATTAATTAATCCTGGTACGACTTTACGTTTTATTCATTTTAGTTATTTTTAGCAGCTTAATAATTTACTAAGCTAGAGTCTATATTATAATATTTATTATACCTTAAATAAGTTGCATAGCTAATATTTGATTTATTGGATATTAAGCTTTTATTTTGAGAGGTTGATGGTTTTTTAATATTTCTGAACTCTTTATTATAAATTGTTGGCTATCTTTTTAATTGTCATTTAATTGGTACAGATATATTGTATTAGTTCAAAACATTGATATTTTATTTTATGTTTCGGTAGATTTTTATTTTATTATTTTATTCATTAACTATTGAGGGAGATAGGTGTCAAATGACTGATCTTGGAGATCTCAGGGCCCTCCACTTTCAAGGATAAACCCCCCGAAACCAGATCATTGAACCCAGCAGAGTACTATATGTGAATAATAGGATTAGATTTGGAGCCACAAGAATGGCCAATCAAAGCCACCTGGGACTGAGACGGAGATCTTGCACAATCGCCTCGAGAAGTCGACTTTGTCCGCATTCCGCTGTAATTTGATAATTCGCATTTGTATTTTGGCCAGTCCGATCGATCCACTTACAACACATATCGCATGACCAATGGCCACTCCACTCCACTCAACTCCAACCCACTCCAAAATCCACTTTGATTTTGGGGAAGCTGCCACCTCCTCCATCTCAAGTGTTGTGGTTCGATTTTGTTGGTCGTAAATCTGCGGCCAAAAGAATATTCCGTTTCGTATGATTCAATCGGCTCGAGTGGCGCACGGCAACCTGTTTATAAATATATACAATATATATTTATTTATTTGATCGGCTGGCACATGTGAGCTGGAATTATATACGGCCAATAACAAATGCGCTGCGCCGTCTTATCAATTATTTGATTAATATTTGGTTGGCGTCGCCGCCGTCGCCGCTTATCAATTAATTGAGTCAAATGTTGTAAATTGTGCGGAGTGCGGAGTGTGGAGAGTCAAGAGCAAGGAGCAACAAAAAAATTAAACAAACAGAATGCACTTAGCCTTCGCCTCTCTTGCATCTGAATGTGTACCTCCAAGTCGTATCTGTATCTGGGTATCTGTACCTGTGTGTGTGTTGTGCACCTGTAGATAAATTAATTGATTAACCAGGGGTGGGCCGAGGAGGGCATTGACTGCCGATCATCGGATACGGATACGAGGGTTTAAGCGTGCTTACACTGAAAATAATACATATTGGTTGAAGTCACAATTTAATTTCTGGTTAGGCAATATATCATGTGAAAAATAGAAAATCTAAAATGAATTATCGAGTAAAATATTATATTTCGACGAATTTAATTTATAATAATTGTTAGAAATTATTTTAACTCCCATTGTTTTAAAATAATAATAACTAATTTTTTAACTTGAAGACTATAATTTTTATTTTATGTTATTACCAACAAATAACCAACATAAATAAAATCCGAAGCTCAAGTAAAATTAAATTTGTAAATTAATGTAGCTGCCTTAGTATTTCTCGCAGTGTTCTGCTTAAATTGTCTCTCTCTCTGCTCAAATATGCATTGTTTATACAATCCGCTGGATATGCAAATAAAATTTACAAAGTGTCACTGAGAACTGAAATTGCTTCGATTGCACTTTTCTATGCTTCCAATGTGAGATTGCACAATGTATGAATGCAGTTTTTAAATGCTATAAAGTCAAGGTTAATATTATAGCTCTTTTTTGGGCAAAAAATAATGTTTTTTTGTTTATTAATCAAGGGGAAATTGCTGTCAGTCTTATTTAAGCCATGAAATAAATGTTATTTATTTTGTTTATATTTTATAGTTGTATTTAAAAGTTCTCTCTTGGCTTTTGAATGTTATGAAAAACAATATTAGCTCGATGGGTAAATACAACGCAAATTGATTAATTATTAATGAAACAATTTATTGCAATTACATAATATTTAATGAGCAATAATATAAAATTGTAGTGATAAAATTTTTTTATTTGTTCTTCAAATACATCAATATCTGATAACTAATAATAATAAAAAAAAAACAAAATGCAAATTAGTTGGTTGAAAAAACATTATTTTATTGATTTAATAGTCATAACATAATTAATTTCTTGTTTTATAACAAAAAATAATAATTACTAAAAGCTGATTTTAAAAAAAATTAATTTCTGCAATTTTTCCTCACTTGTGCTAATGTTTGTAGTTCGTAAATTAACCATTTTGCGCTGGTGCTATTTGCTTGACCGCAGCTGTATTGCGTGAGGGTCTATGGCGCAGTAGTCGTAGGTTTCCGCCTCAGACGTCACATTGGCTTGGGTAGGATAGGGTCTGGGCAGCGAAACCCAAAATTATAACCAAAATTGAAAGAGTGATAGTCTCGACTAATCCCCATCTCCGATCTCTTGCAGCTGACAACATGGGTCTACTGAGCGAGGGCAGTCCACTCTCCTGGGAGGAGACCAAGAAACTGGCGGATCATGTGCGCGAGCACGGCATCAACCAGTTCATCAACCTGTACCACAGACTGAAGGATCGACAGGGCGACATCCTGAAGTGGGGCGACGAGGTGGAGTACATCATCGTCAAGTTCGACGAGGAGCAGAAGGTCGCCCGGGTTGCGCTGCGTGCCCAGGATCTGCTCGCGGAGCTAAATGAGAAGGAGAACGCCGATCCCAAGGGCGTCAAGTCGCTGTGGCGTCCGGAATACGGTGCCTACATGATCGAAGGCACCCCGGGCAAACCCTTCGGCGGTTTGATGGCCCACTTCAACCTGGTGGAGGCGAACATGCGCTATCGCCGCGAGGAAGTCACCGAGCTGCTGGCCAGCGACGAGTGCGTCATGTCCATCACCAACTTCCCGCGCCTGGGTGCCCCCAACTTCACCTTTCCGCTGGCCCAGCCGCGTCCCGAGGATCCCCTCAGCTCGGCGCGATCCCTCTACTTCCCGGACGAGGCCATCTTCCCGGGACATCCGCGCTTCAAGACCCTCACTCGCAACATCCGCAAGCGGCGCGGCGAGAAGGTGTCCATCAAGCTGAAGGGTGAGTTGGAGAATCTGAATCCATATCCTGGAAGCGCTGGCTAATCTTTAATTCTCTCCCTCTTTTGTGTAGTGTTCAAGGATGTGAACACCAAGCTGCCGGTGGAGGGAGCTCCCCCGGGAGAGCCGGATGTGGTGCTGCTGGACGCCATGGGCTTTGGGATGGGCTGCTGCTGCCTGCAGCTGACCTTCCAGGCGTGCAACATCACGGAGGCGCGACGCCTCTACGACCAGCTGGCGCCCCTCTGCCCCATCATGCTGGCCCTGACAGCCGCCTCGCCCATCTACAGGGGCTACCTCACCGAGTCGGATTGCCGCTGGAACGTGATTAGCTCCTCGGTGGACTGTCGCACGGAGGAGGAGCGCGGCCTGAGGCCGCTGGAGAACCAAAAGTTCCGCATTGCCAAGTCGCGCTACGACTCGATAGACTCGTATTTGTCGCCCGAGGGCGCCAAGTACAACGATGTGCCGATTACGTACGATGAGGCAGTGTACCAGCGCCTGGTCGATGGCGGTATCGATCACCTGCTGGCCCAGCATGTGGCGCATCTGTTCATCCGGGACACTGTGTCCCTGTTCAGCGAGAAGGTGCACCAGAACGACAACGAGGACACGGATCACTTCGAGAACATTCAGTCGACCAACTGGCAGACGATGCGTTTCAAGCCACCGCCGCCAAACAGCTCGATTGGATGGCGCGTGGAGTTCCGGCCGTGCGAGGCGCAGATCAGTGACTTCGAGAATGCGGCCATCGTGTGCTTCGTGGTGCTGCTCACCCGCGTCATTCTCTCCTACCAGCTGAACTTCCTCACGCCGATCAGCAAGGTGGACGAGAACATGCAGACGGCGCAGAAGCGCGACGCCTGCCGCAAGGAGAAGTTCTGGTTCCGCAAATCCTCCAAGACCACCGAGCAGAGGGCGGCCAAGGCCCAGGCCCAGGCTCAGGCCAAGGCGAAGGCCGAGGCCCAGACCAATGGCAAGGCCAAGCTGAACGGCGATGCTGTTCTGGAGAACGGCAATGCCAATGGCAACGGCAATGGCCTGGACAATGGCAGTGGCAGCGAGAACGGTGACATCGAGGAGCCGCTGACCAATGGCAAGCTGAACGGACATGCCGCCACCAATGGGACAACCAATGGTGCAACCAATGGCAGCTCCAATGGCACGGATAGCGATCACACCGACACCGACGATGAGGAGAACGAGCTGTTCCAGCTGCTCACCATCAACGAGATTTTCAATGGCAAGGTAAGGAGCAAATAATTGGTTACCCATTGAAACCCGAAACTGATGTTTACCCTTCCCTTGCAGCCCAATGTTTTTCCCGGTCTGGTGCCCCTGATCCGCAGCTATCTGCAGTCCATGGAGGTGGACACCGATACGCACTGCACCATCGAGCAGTATCTGCGCTTCATCCAGAAGCGGGCAGCCGGTGAGCTCATCACCACAGCCACCTGGATGCGCGAGCAGGTGCTCAGCCATCCGGACTACAAGTGAGTTCAATTGAGTTGAAGACCCAGTGGAATCCATAACTAATCCTTGATCCTCTCTCAGGCAAGATTCGGTGGTCAGCGAGCTCATCAACTACGATCTGCTGAAGCGCATCCAGGGCATTCAGCAGGGCAAGCAGGTGGAGCCGGCTCTGCTCGGCCAGGGATATCATTCCAAGACCAAGACGAAAGACTTCATTCCGCCGGCGCTGCAGAAGCAGCTGGCCAAGAATGGCTGCTGCGAGGAGAAATGATCCGAGCGGGGCGGACGCTGCTGCGGGACGACGAGGACGCGTCCAACGCATGTGATTCGGGTTTTGTGGGTCCGTGTTGTAGTAGTGGTAGTGGTGGATGTTACGCAACGGAAGCGGAACGGAGGCGGAAGCGGAAGCTAGCTGATCGATCGGAGGAGCAACATTTATCAATATTATTTTTTATAGCATAATTACAAACAAAAAAATGAAAAGAAAAGAAAAGAAAAAGAATGAAACGAAGGAACGATTTCAAGCGATTGCTGGCGAAATGTTTTGCGCCTGGAAAGTGGACACAGAGACGTAGGCGGAGGCGGAGGAGGTGGAGGATCGGACGGCCAGCCTGGCGCTAGAGCAGGAACAGGCACAAGGCCTTGGGAGACGACTCCACAGCCGGGGCTCCGGGAGGAGCTCTTGGAGCTGGGCCCTCCGATCCTCGAGCCCACACACACACACACATAATCAGTAGAGCAAACATAAACTAATCACAGAAAAACAAAAAAAAATGAGAAAACACCAAACAACCAAACCAACAACAGCCAGAAGAAGGTGAACAACAACAACAAAAACCGACCGACCGACAACTAAAACAACGTAAATCTCAACCAAGTGCCGTTCCACACAAAACCTGCAATAAATATATATATATATGCAATATAGTTCAAAAACAAACAAAATCAAAACAAACAAACAAAACAAAACAACAAACAACGAGGCAAGGTTATTAAAACAAACAAACATCTTTCTGTTGGTTTTCGTTTAATCAATATATATTTATTAATCCTATTCCTACAAATGCAAGTACAATGGAAAGTTGTTTCATCTACGAGTATATACACACACATTTTTTTTTCCGTCAGAAAGTGGCCTAATGTTATTACGAAATATATATGTTAAGGATAACTGAAAACAAAAGATAAACTTGTGCTAATATAATTTATTCTGTATGTGATTGTTTTCACCATTATTGTATGATATATGTATGATTATTATGAGTTGTTGTGACCACAAAAGCAAGCAAATAAACGGAAAACATTGTTGAATCTTAAAATATATATATATATATATAAAGATATATGCGAAAGCATTGCTTCTAAATCGATCTTTTGATCTTCTGCAAACGAGAATCTGTACTTAAGCACCACACACCCGAAATGCCTACAACTCGTACTTATCGTTACCCAAAAAAGAGAGTTACATCTAGACTAAATAGCGAATTGCCAGGTGATCGGATCGGATCGGATATATAACCAATCAAATCTATATATATATATGTACATATATATTAATGCATCCTATCTATTTGCGATGATGATGTGTGCCACAGGCAAAACACAAAAACGTTGAACCGAAATATTTGCTAGCCAATTTGTAAGATGTGCGCGGCATTTAATTTACATTTTTATAACGATAACGAAGCAAAGCGACGACCCACAGACCCCATTTATTTGCTTGCCCCCCCGCCCCCACACACACCACACATCCCCCTATATTCCCCAGTATTTTGATAGAATCCAATAGAAACCACTATGTATGTATGTGTCCGTGTGTACCCACATCAAAGTTAATATTCAATGCAAAAAAGAGCAAATATAAAATAAAAACACATTCCTATATGGTGTTGGCCTTGCGATCGGCTGGTTTGTTCTCGGAATAATCCTCCAGGATCTGTAGAATCAGGGGTTTATATTTCTCTGGGTCTATAGCTTGCTCTTGATTCCTGGGTTCTATTGAAAATGTGGTCTACTTTGGTCTGGCATGGGAATATTTCAACATATTACTCCGAAATAGTCTTAAATCATTTTAAATAAGTTAAATTAATCAATTATATTGGTTACAAAATCTCAAACTAAGCTTAAACTAAATTCAAATGCTAGATTGGCGCCAAAGCAACGATTTAAGTATCTTACAGCCACACTGCACCGGTGTCATTCGGATTTTCCAGCGTTCGTTATACGGTAACACTGCGTCCGACAAAAAGGTTACTAGAATTCAATTCCATTGCATTAAATATAATAAATCAGCATAATTTTGATGGAAGCTGCGGCAGCAATACCAACAGAGGCGTCTGTTATCCTTTTTTTTGAACGATCCGAAACCACACCCTCGACACGTTGAAGATCCGTGATATCATCGGGTGTCTGATGTTTGCCGGCAAACAAAAACAAGAGCGAATTGATTGGATAAGCGTGCTTGTTTGTTGATAAATACTATAACGTGATGTGAGTGCGATTTTTTTCAGTGCTGCAATTCTGCTTCGGTTGTTTATGGCAAATACATTGACCATACATCGGAATGTTTGAACGTGTGTATGTGAAGGCGTAGCAAAACAAAAACAAAACTCCAGTTACCGTTAATTCGCTCTGCAAAGAGAGCTTGCGTGTGTTTGTGTGCCTGCAACGGTAATTTGCTATTGTTATAATTAACTGTGCTCTTCCGAACTTCCAACTCTTCCGGTTCTCCCGTTCACCTACCATTTGATGTACTCTTGCAGTGGGTAATTGCAAGTCTTAAAAGCTTTCAACAGATTTTGTTAGTTACTATATGTTTTAAAGATTTTAAAAATGGTATGCTGCGGTTATATGCTTTTTTGTATTAAAATCGTTGACTTTGATTAAGATGAGACCATAATGATTTAAATATGTTTTAAGAATAAACATAACTAGGTTTTTTTTTAAATATTTGTAATAAATCTGCGATATTAGGAGGCCCTGCCGAGTCTGATAAAATACGACAACTACTATTAATGTCTTTTAATGGGAAATAGTTCAACGTAGTTCATTTAATATATATTTGCAAGAAAAGTCATACCGAACTATTATTAATAAAAACTTCCAAGTGCAAGGGTATTAAAAGTTCGACATCGCCGAGCTGCCTAATTTGTCTCTCATCCTTTTTGTGTGCTTGGCCACCCATACACTCGGATGTTGTTGTTGTGTATGTGTGACAGGCCGAGAGAGACACGAAGGCTCCACTATAATACCCTCTCCTCTCTCCCCTCTCCCGTCTCCACCAACGACAGATAGACGGACGCGGAAACAAAAAAAAAAAAGCAGCAAACAAAAAAAAAGAAAGCGGAGCAGCAAAAACAAGGGGAGTGGAAGTGCATCTGCCGAGCAGCATCGCATCAGCATCAGCATCGCATCGCATCGCAAATTAATCAAGTGAATTACTCACTCACATTCGCGTGCTGCTGCGTGACGGGACAACAAGTGCGAGAGAGAGACGATGGTGGACTGTACGTAGGCGCTCGACCAGGATCACCGCCAGGACATCTAAGCAGACGCGCTTTGGAACCCGCTAAAAGCACGCCCATCAACAGAGCCAGCAAAACAATAGAGAAAAATCGAGGAAACAAAACGGTAGCTGGGCAGGAAGGGAGCACGTCCTTTTCGGTTGCAAACGAAACGTCCTTGGGCGCCAGGAGAAGGAGCAGAAGAGCAGCAGGCCAGCTAGAAGGATAAGCAACAACAAAAACAGCAACCGACAAACACAATTGTAAAAGGTGCGCCCAAAAGATGGGTAAGTGGGTGTTCTTCCTCCTCCTGCTTTTTTTTCCGTGATTTTTTTCTCTTTTTTAAGGACACTCGTTTGTCCCCATTGTCGCATTTGCATACATTTGTATGCGATTAGTGTGTTAGTGTGAGACTGCGTGCGAGTGTGAGTGTGAGAGTCCAGCAGGTGCCTGGACAGGTTCCGGAACCAATGATAGAAACAAAATCACAACAAATAAGCGAATTTAATAGCCTCAATGGAAAAGTTTATAACCCTTTAAAAATATGTCAAGAAGTTTGATTTCAATCGGAACTAGTTTATTTTGATTATTTACAAGACTATGCTAGAGTATGGTAAGAAATGGAGAGTAGAACTTTACTACTATATTATATATTAATGTATATATCTGCGATATTGTATTTCATCGAAACTAGTTCACTCATTTAAATTCTGGTAAATGACGATTAGAGTAATATGACAATGCTTTTAAGGAACTATCAAGATTGTAAATATTTCGTCAATTTCTATATTATACTCCAACTGATTACAAATAATTTAAATACAATCATATTCAATAGAATTTGTCTGCTATAAGCTCACTGATCGAAAATCAAAAATACCTCCCAAGAATATTGAATTGTCAACGAACTAGTTCGCTCTCCTGAAAGTGTGAGAGCGATGGAAGGCAAGTGCCCGTTAGAGTGCGCGCGCCTGGAGAGAGAGGGAGAAGGATAGTGGCAAGGAGAGTGCGAGAGAGTGGGAGAGCAAGAGTGGGCGGGGCAGTGGAGGGGGGGTGGGCGTAGTGTTTTGAAACGGATTTTTCGTGTTGAGATTTCACGGCAGCAACAACGCTAACAACAACAAAGAGAGCGAAGAGAGCGCAGAAGCCTGAACAGGCACGGGCACGTGCCTCTGCCCCTTCTCTCTCGCTCGCGCTCTGTGCATGTTTGTGCGTGTGAGGAAAACAATGTAAAGCTGAAAAGGATCAAAAGCGCAAGGCGTTGTTGCAGGACCAACAATAAAAAGAAATAAAACGGGACGACGGCAGAAACAGGAAACGGGTAGCGAAACGCGAAGAAAAGCCAAGTAAAATATGAAAATTGCATTTTCCGTTTCCCTGTCTGTGCACGTTGTGCGAGTGTTGGTGTGGGTCTGGGTTGTGGGTGTGCTCTAATAAATTCCTTCGTCCTTCCCCATTATCCCTTTGTTGTTGCCCGTCCAGCGGGAGGTGTGCCAGTGTTGGTGTCCTGCAGTGCAGTTCGCCGTGCAAGGCAGAAAATTACGGAAAACCGTCGGCCAGTCAGCAGTTTGGCCCTCGGCAGTGAACTTTACTTTTCGTTTTCACTGTTTTCCCCAGTACATTTTCCGCAGGACATTTTCCAGCCAGTCAGTGCGAGTGTGTGTGTGTGCGTGTGTGTGTGAGTGAGTGCCGACGCCCTGATATCCATCTGGATTCCAGTTTGGTTTCCCATTAATTAAACTGCATTTGCAAATCCCCTACAGCTGCAGCAGCTCCCACTTCGCCCGCAGGAACAGGTCCCCCCACTGCAGCTGGAGCAGGAGGAGGAGGAGGAGCAGCAGGAGTAGGAGCAGGAGCAGGAGGAGGAGCACAGGGCACGGACTTGGTCAGCGAGAACGGCATCGAGATGCTCAAGGCGCTGTACGACTTCCAGGCGGTCTATCCCAAGACCATCAGCTTCGACGAGGGCGAGTACTTCATCCTGTACCAGACCTCCGCCCGCCAGCGCAATTGGTGGCAGGTGGTCAGCATGAAGGGCAACATTGGCTTCGTGCCCTCCAATTACGTAATAAAGATAAAGGTGGGCAAAGGCAGGAGCCACCTTGTTAAGCAGCTAGCCTTCCCTCTAACGTCTCTCCCTTCCCACCAGGTGGAGCACGATTTCCTGATTAGCTTTCTCAACTCGTCGATCGAGTCGCTAGAGAAGTGCACGGAGCACGAGATCAATGGGATCATGTCCAAGGACGAGCTGCTGGACAGGCTGCGCGAGAAGAAGCACACCATGGAGCGGATATATGCGGTGAGTTGTCCACTTGTCCACTAATCGAAAGGATTCCCAAGCTATAAATTCGCTCTGATCTTCCAGGAGAGCTCCGAGCGCGATGGCGACTCCTCCTTGTCGTACTCGCAGAGCTACAGCGACAAAGTCAGCCACCGGCACTCGCATCCCCATCCCAATCCTCACCAGCAATCATCGCAGCAGCATTCCCAGCACCGGCAGCACAGCCCGCCGCCGCCCAGCTCCGGCTCCGGCAGCCATCGCCTGGACATGAGCAAGAAGAGCATGTCCAGTCCGGCCGTGGGCATGGTGGAGTCCCCCAGCTCGGGCAGCCTGCAGTTCCAGGCCAACTCCGCCAGCAGCTGCACCATTCAGACGCCCCAGCAGCAGCAACAGCAGCAGCAGCAACCCTTGCCCGCTCCTCCGCCGGCGGTGCCGAATAAGACGGCCGCGGATGCCGGGGCGCAGGATAATAGCATCACGTCGGAGCCCTCGGAGACGACCACTACCACGACCACGACCAGCGAGGACGTGGTCACCACCTACAAGGAGACCAGCCAGATGAGCACCAGTCAGCACAAGCCGCCGAATGGTAGCACTGCCTCCGCCGCCTCCATAACCGCCTCTGCCTCCGCCTCGGCGCTCCGGAGCAGCGCCAACGGTGCCGGGAATGGAAACGGGAACGGGAACGAGGGTCGTCCCAGGAGGAGCAGTGCCGGAGCCCTGCACCTGGACGACCAACTGCTGCCAGGTGAGGAGGAGGAGGAGGAGGCGACGGCGGAGAAGTCGGACGATGTGAGCGATGCCATCCAGGCGAATGGCGGCGACAGTGCGGAGAATAGCCAGGCCCTGGACAGCATGGAGAGCCCCTCGATGCAAGGACAGGGCGAGGGCCTGGAGCCTGACGGAGACAGTGCCGCTGGCATTGGAGGCGACGGAGCAGCCGGGGGAGGTGGACAGCTGAAGGTGGAGTCCTCGGACGTTTACCAAATTGTGGACGCCTTGCGACGCAACACGAACCTCAGCTTCGATCTCTCCTGCGAGGCGTTGCGCGTGGTGCTGACCAGCCTGGAGCAGCTGTACAACGGCGCCATCAATCCGTATCTGAAGGCGGTGGCCGTCCATGTCACGGGCAAGGTGGCCACGCCCAAGGAGCTGCTCGGCATCACGCACGATTCCAAGCGGCTGCAGTACCTCTTTGCCAAGCTGGCCGACTGCAAGAACGACACGGAGCAGCGCACCTGGATGCTGTACGAGGACGAGGAGGATATCATACAGTTCCTCGAGGAGCTCGTCGAGATCCTGGTGGGTAGTGAGCGGGTTGAGTCAGAGACCAAAGTGCATCCCTAACCGTGAATCCTTCCAGAACAATGCGGACGAGAACATTAGCTGCTACGAGATGTCCTGCGACCAGTACCAGATGTTCATCAACCTGGTCCAGTACTATCAGATGGAGACGCGCTGGTCCATCAAGCGACTGCTGCTCAAGACCTTCACGGCTGCCTGTCACCTGGACTACATCATTGTGGACATTCTGCTCACCTCGGTGCTGCCCTTGGAAATCGTAAGCCAAAGCAATCTCCTCCAGAATATGAACTCTCGAACTTTAAGTGGATATATTTTGCCTTTAGGTGGAGGACATGAAGACGCACTTTGCCAACCTGGAACGCTTCAAGCAGCTGGTCAAGATGCTGACCATCATCTTCTCGCTGGGCCAGCCCATGCCGGTTAACCATCAGGGTGGGTATCTGGTTGGGATTAGGGATTAGTTTCCATGACTGACCCTTTGGTTTTTGATTGACAGATTATCTGGGCGTGCATTTCGCCAGCTTCCTGCTGGAGATCGTCGAGGGCAACAACCCGGAGCACCTCGTGGACATGGTCATTGCCTTGATCTTGGCCTTCAACCAGCAGTTCAGCATGTACACCTTCAACGTCATCATCGAGGGCATGCAGAACCTGCCCTCCGCCAAGGTCTTCACCGAGAAGCTGCTGCTCCTGCTCAATCGCGAGGGTGAGTTGCCATGAATAATAATTTAAAGTATAACTAAATTATAGTGTGGTGTAAATTATAAACCATGATTGTTCTTTTTTAATAGTTTTATCTAGGAATATATTAAACATTTGATTTAATGTTGCATTATTTAAATATTTTCATATGAAGATATTTGAATAGTCGGAGCTTTGCTAGAATTTTCAACATATATTAAACTAAATTTACCTTCAATTATAAATCAAATAAATTGTATTCTTAATTACAAAATCATTCAAAATTTATAAATTTATGTACTAACTTTATTCTCTTGCCCATTAAGATGATCCCACACGCCTGTTGAAGCACCCCAACGAGCAGATGAACACAGTGCTCCGCATGTTCATAGACATATTCAGCCTGCCGGACACGGCGGGCATGTTCTACACCAACGACATCAAGGTGCTCATCGACATTGTGGTGCGGCAGCTGTCGGATCTGGATGCGGGCAGTACGGTATGTAGCTGCCAAATATTAACCATATCCCTTGGCTTCACTATGTGTATGACTCTTTTGCAGACGCGACCCTGCTACCTGGAGCTGTGCCGACGCATCCTGCGGAACACGAACTACCAGGAGCATCAGCATCGCAAGCACGACCTGATGAAGATCTTCACGCGGATCTTCTGCGAGGAGACCGAGTGCAGTGCCTCCGACCAGCAGCTGGTGCGGGAGATAGCCAACGAGTTTCCGCAGCTCTTCAAGGCCTAGGGAGGGATCGGGGGGGATCACTGGCGGAAGTCCGAGTCCGGAACCCAAGCCCAGACCCAGACCCAAACCCAATCCCGAACCTTAAACGAAATTTGTAAAGCGTTGCTAGTGAGGCGAGCTGAGAACCGGCGAGCCAACCGTGAAAAGTCTTAAATTACTCAACATTTTTGATCTGATCAGTGAATTGTTATGCATTTGTTTAGCATCTCCCTCGATTCGCGGGCGTATTTCGATCCGGAACGGGATCTTCTCGACTCTACCTACACATATAGATATATCTTATGAAACGTAGCCAGTAAGCAGCGAAATGTACTAGTTGCATGCGGAGTAGGTGCAACCTCAATTCAGATTCTAGCAACGGCATCTAGAGGACAGAATTAGCCATAGTCTAACGTTAGATTATTCACCGATTCGTCGCCGGGGAGATTTTTAGAACCAAAAACCAAAGATCAGCCTCACTTTTAAACCTCTTTTGTAGCTTGTTCATTTGGATTTTCAGCAATGTCAATGTCAGCAGGATCGATGGAATGAAAACGGGGAATTAAGTAATAATATTTATAGCCTAATTATACACATATAATGAAAATATACACATTCATAATGGGCTAGGCGAGGCGAGGCGAATGGAACGTTAATTGCAATCTACAAGAATAATAATAATTATATACATACATAAATATATTGAAGAACGAAGAGCGGAGAACGGAGAACGAAGAACGGAGCATTTGCAGCTAGTAAAATCCAAATCGGGGAAAGGCGTATAATGTTAAATTTGTTTATATAATCTATGAGAAATAAATAAGGAGACACACTAAACCGAACAGGAAACCATTGACAATTGTTAAAGCTCAAATACGTATAAATTGAAAAGAAAGCATTTCTCCAACAACAATTTGAAGACACGCATTCTCTCTCCCTCACTCATTCAGACCGACAGCCACTCTCTCTCTCTCTATATCTCTCTCACTCTATTTCGAAACTAAGTAACGAAACCAAACCAAGTTTGTTATATCTCAATATCTCTATTGCATGGAAATCGCATCTCTCAGATACAGATTCAGAAACAGATTCAGATACAGATTCAGATCTCTTCCTCCCTCGATTCGCGCAATTCGCATTTCACAATTTGAAATTGTTTTTATGGGACGGATTGTGTTGCTGCCAGCTGTGAGATATATTTCGAAATTTGTATCTTTTATCTATACTATTAAGTTTATTGTTAGGCATTGTTAGTTATATTCTTTAAGCATCACCAAGTTTGTAATCGAAAATCAAAACAAATATCTACCAAGGGACTCCCCTCGATTTTGCGTTCGTTGTTGAAACTGAAAATTGCAAATAGCAAGTTGCAAGTTGCGAGTTGCAAATAGCAATGCTGCCGCTGCTGTAGCTGTTGCTGCCGATGGCCAAACGAATTTAATTTAATATTTACAACCAGATATTTATAAACTAATAACTAAATCAGAAATTGTCTTTGATCGATGCCTAAATATTAACCACAAATTGTACCTTTCAATTTTGAATTTAAACAACACTTTTGGTAATTACAAAAAAAATCACACACGACACGAAACGAAAATCGAAAACGAAGAAACACAAGGAGGCAAGCAGCAATAAAATATTAACAAAAAAACAATAAATGTTTAATAGTAACTACGTTAACAATGACAAACAAGCAACAACAAAAAAAAACACGTATTAGGTCAAGCAAATAGAGCTCATTTTAACGATTGTTAACTTTTCATTTTTAAACACGAAACAGAGATCCTAAAAAATTAAAAAAAAAATCGAAACAAAAACCAAAATACAAGTTTTAAAGCAACGCATTCAAAATGTAAACGAATCGAAAATTGCAATTGTAAGAAACGAAATAATAAACACAACATTAAAATTAACGAAAACTGGCTTTTGTTATTTAAAAGTCTGTGTTAAAATATTATCACTTTATTTACTTTTATTAAATTTTCTTAATTGAAATTGAATTGACTTCAATCAATTGATTTTGAATTGAAATTGATTTTTATTATAACGTACTTTTTGGCGACATCTAGCGGCAGCTGGCAGAGCAAGAGCAAGCATCCAAGACGCCACCTGAAAGGCTACTTTAAGCAGAAGCCGCCATCTAGTGGCTGTTTCTTAAAGCACAACGTCGACGTCTTTCAACCGAAACGGTTAGTAACGGTGCGCCACCTGCACGGCAAAATTGTGTACATTAAACCGATCTGGAGACTTTTTGTTTGGAAACCGCTTAAAAAAATTTGAATTTGAAATATTAAGTTGGTTTTGGCCATCTTTCTAGTTCTATTTAAATAGCTTCACTAAACACGGATCGGAATACACTTTTCGCAATAACATTTTTATACCTTGACAGGGGCTGGAATCCAGAAAAAGTAACAGACTCCAAACATTTTCAAGATTATAAATTAATTTCTTGGAACAGACTTTTAATGCTACCATTTTGGATAATCGATGCGGAAAGTCACATTCAAGTCGGACCACTATATCTTTCAGCTGCCATAGGAACAATGGGAATATTGGGGCATCGGTTTCCAAATGCTTCGGGATTTATTGTTTAAATTAAATATGTTTGCATACATTTTAATTATAAATCAAAACTAATAATACATACATATTTTTGTATGTACATTTATTACTAATAACATTTTAAAATACAATCCTATTTAGTTTTAATTTATTTATTTATTTACGGTCTAGAATCTAGAAATGTTCTCTTTCCACTCGGTTTTGTGTAGTTATGTTGTTATGAATCTTGCCTGGCATCAGCTCTATCCATGAACCCTGATTTCGAATCCCCACCAGCTGTCACCCTGACCAGCAGCTCTACATTCGTCAGTTAGTTAGCTCCTAGCGTTAGGTTAAGAACACAAAACAGAACAATCGGAGCGGACGAATTTCCTCGATCATTAAAAAAAAAAAAAAAAAAAAAAAAAAAGATTCCTTATTCTCGATTCCCATTTCTTTGGTTTTTAAAGTTCCCCACTTCAAGATGCACGGAACCGAAAACGCCATGGGTGGAGTTGTGGTTGGTGCCTGGGACAACCCGGGGATCTCGATCTTCGCCACCGCCGAGCAGGAGCCGGTACCCAACATGCTGAGCCACCTGATCCCGATGCCCATCGGATCCTGCGACCACAACAGGGATGCTTGTCAGATGCGGACGCAGTCGTCCATAGCGGAGAACTCGCTGTTCCGGCAGGTAAAGTTCCAGGTGGAGGAGGTGGCCGCCGACCGGCAGAGCCGCCGTCAGCCCAAGGAACAGATGGCCCGCACCGATGGTGACATCACCATGGCCCTAGCCCAAGAGAAGCGCCGCCAGGAGGTGGAGGCCAGCAGGCGGGTCCAACTCCACCGAAATGCGGCCGCTGTAAGGGATCTCGAAGCGGAGGTGGCCTGTGCCCACACCGCGCTCTCAGTGAAGCGAACAATCCAGAGCGTAGTGCGTCAGAAGGCGGAGGACAAACAGCGGGAGCGGTCGGAGGCGCTGGCGGAGCAACGGGCCATCGAGCAGGAGCGGCGGGATCAGGAGCTGGGACGCATCCGGAAGGCAGCGGCCTTCCGCAACGACCTGATGGCCCAGATCACGGAGACGCGCACCAAGAAGCAGCGCGACCAGCGGGAGGCCGACGAGGAGGGGCGGAGGGAGCTGCGGGAGTGCGAGGCCAAGGTGGAGCAGGAGCGGATCCACGATGCCGAGAAGCTGGCACAACAGCGCCGGGAACTGATGGAATCACTGCATCAGTCGGCCGAGATGATGCGGATTACGAGGGAGGCGGCAGCCGCGGCTCTGAAGGGCAGACCGGAGCGGGGAATCCTGGATGCACTGGGTCCCGTGACGGCAGCCCATGTGTCCCGGGCCCAGAAGCTGAAGCGGGAGCAAATCGAGGCCAGGGATCTAAATGCCGCCCGGCTGGGCTTCCAGCTCAGCCAGATCAAACGGGAGCTGGAGGCGCGGGAGCAGCTGATCACCAACCTGCTGATCCGCGAGGTTCAGGCCAAGGAGAACGAGCAGGCGATGCTGAAGGCCCGAACCGAGCTGGCCCTCAAGCGGCAGATCCGCGACCAGCTGCTGGGCCAGCGCGAGGAGCAGAAGTTCTTCCGCGACAAGGCCGCCCAGCAGGCGTTGCTGATGCCCAAGGATCCCACCTGCTTCGGAGAGAGGCAGTACCAAATGCAGCTGGCCAGGCGGGAGACCGGCATCAAGCTGGACGAACAGCTCCAGATGGTGGCCGACGACAAGCGACGCAAGCGGGAGGCCGCCGAGGAGGTGGCGGGTCTCGTCCGCGCCGTCTACGAGGTGCAGGAGAAGCAGGACGCCCTCATTGCCGCCGAGCGGATGAAGGTGCTGGCCAAGGAGCCGCGCGAGGTTCTTACTGCCCTCCGCACCGCCGTCCTCACCGATAATGAGATCAAGGCCTTTAACCTGAGGAAGTAGTCCACTCGGATTGTTTGTTACACTAATTCCATACTTTTTGCTCAGACCCAATCAGTTCCAAAAGTACAATGACGACAACGCATATTGGCAACCAACTCTTGTGTGTGTGTGTTTTATGTGGATCGGGGGATCAGGGGAGTCTATATCCCCATATGAAATGGTGTCCCATATATTCATTGGTTTCTATGCGATTCTCTCAATTTTAATGGATATACCCATTAGCTTTGTGTTGGGATTTAAAATCAGTTAAATCGGTCATATAGGAGCCCTAGAAATGGTAAGTAATCTCTTGTGGAATATACTTATATCCTACGTATATATATCCTTTATTAGTAAGTATCTCCGTCTATCATTGGTTTCTATAAGAAATTCTCGCTCATTTCAGAAGTTAATGTTAAGTTAAATTAAACTTGGATATAAATTAGCTTTTAAAATCACTAAAATCGATTGACTATATATCCTGGCTATTTGAAATGAACAATGTCTTCTATATTTTAAAATGTTCCTTTGAGCCTCAAAATCTAGATCGGGGATCTCTTTATCCTATCTATCCACATCCCGTATATATCTCCGATCAGTAATTTAGGTTCTCATTTATGTTTACATCTGGGCGAGACTTCAAAATAAGTCAAATAGAGATTTTAAAATAAAGAGTTTCTGACATATTGGCATAGGAACTAATAAATTAAATTAGCTTATAAATATTTTGAAAGATATTTGTCTGATATTGAATGTATTTTTACTTTTTAATTTAAATATCAGATATTTACCCATCTGACGAAACTGGTTGAAATCAAAACTATATTAGTTGCTTTTAAATCTGAACCTATAGTAAATCGTAGAGTACTACATTTTTTTAAATATATTTATATGAGTGTTATTCAAATATTATTTGATCCTTTGAATAATTCAAGTCTTATCTTTCATAGTTCCAAGTTTTTAATCCCAAAGTAACTAGTGCAAAGGTATGTTCTTCATTTTATCATCGTTTATTCATCTCTTTGATTCGCTTAGTGGGTAGGGGTGGTATTTGTATGGTATTTGTAATATACAACTTGATTCGGGTTAGGCATACATATGTGTAACAGTTTATTGGGTACAATTTCGTAGGGTGTACGACTTACAGCCTAGGCTTAGGACTACTGACAGGTTCAGGTATAGCTACAGTTTTGGCCACAGCTCGGAGCAGCTAGCTGGTCCACGTGGTCCAGCTGGTCACTGCTCCTCCGGTGGCGCTTTTACCTCCAAGAACGCCTCGATCGGTTACTTACTTAGCTTACTTCACTAATAAATGCATTTCGTCTCCGGTACGTTTTGTTTTCGACTCTGTTTGCTCAATCTCAAATTTCGCAAAAGGGTAACTAAACTAGAATTTTGTTTGTGTGTGTGTGTGTGTGTGTAGTTGGTAATTTGGTTTTGATTTGATTTGATTTCGATTTTGATTTGGATCTCGATTTGCCCCTCTCTGTCGATGCTGCTTGAAGGTAAAAGCGCTAAACACAAATTTAGCAAGA
>JAJJHY010000307.1:2071756-2087367 GCA_021224005.1 Drosophila setifemur
TTAAGTTTTATTTTTTAATAAATTTTAATTTCCACAAATGTTATAATTATGATACATTTTGTAGGAACAAAATGTGGTCAATGGAAAATTTTTGATAAAGAATCTTAAGATTTATTGATGATTTTTACTTTGATTTTGGAATGAATTGTGCTCTTTATTTATAGCTGCGGCTTGTTCGCATTTTTATAATTTTGCCGCTGTTGGGAGATTGATAAACAAATGAAAAGACCGCCGTGCCGTGATTTGCATATGGACGAGTATATGTTAATATTCATGTTACGATTTCAAATTCAGTCAGTCTGTTGCCAACTTGTTCAAATTTAAATGTTTTTTTAGGCGGCGCGCGCTTGGAAACAAGAGTTCCGATAGTGGTTTGTGATTTGGGGCTTTCCTTTACTTATCAAGTTATTTAAGTGTTATTGTACTTTAATAATGCTTGGACAATGTTTTAATTTCGATTACAAACCTTTGCGTTAATTGCCATTTTGGTCGTCATCTTGTGTGTTTAAAAATGTTTTATATATTTCGAACTTTCTTTCCCGTTTCGAATTCGGTTTCTTTCTCTTCTTCCAACAACTCTGCGGTCTTGGAAGCACTGCACTTTGTGTTGTGGCTCTTTTCTTTGTTTGTTGTGTGGTTGCTGCTGTTAGGTGTGGAAGGATTGGAACTGCACTTTGCCACACTCAACGTAACTCGGCTCGCCTCGACTTGACTCAACTTGACTCGACTCGATTCGTCTCGATTCGATACGATTCGATTTCAATCACTCGATCACAGCAAAAAAATATGGTTCAGTTAGCGTTCGGTTGGGTTCTCAGATATTTTTATTCATCTCGAACTGAACGGTCAGCGCGAACTTATATAGTCGGCCCTCTCTCGGATTTGCGCTCTGGAAGCGGCAGTGGCTCTCTATTCGGTTCGTTCTCTCGCAGGTTGTTCTCTTTGCCGCTCTCTTAAGGCCTCAGGGCTCAGGCCCCTGCTCCGCGTTCCTTGCTCTCGGCAATCACAAATCTATGTAATTTAAAGCCTATAAGTTTGGGCGAATCCTTTCAAGTGCGTATTTTCAAAAACCCAACCAAATTACTTTTGAAAACACACACATAGAATAAAAGCGGTGTTGTCGTGTTGTGTGGCTTACCTTGCTGCCCCCGTTTACCGTTCGATCGCCATTTTAAGAGAGCAGGACTGGCCGCAAAGAGAGGGGTTGAGGGAGAGACGCTACACTGCACTGTACTGTAAACGTAAATATATAGGCATAAAAAAAATAATTAATTAGGCAAATAGGAACAACAATAACAATTTGTATTCTTAGATTATTTATTTTAAAATATATATCAACACAATCTGGAATAATAAATAATACAGATGGTTTTATAACTTCTAAAATCATATGATTTACAATCAGCGAATTGAAAACAAACACTAACAACATTTGCCAAACAAGATAATTTGGTATTTAGAGTTCCATTAGTAAATGTCCCTTTTTATATATATCGTTTTTTAAATGGATATTATCAATCAAATCACTAAGTTTGTATCACAGTGTAGCCAAAAATTTGAGCAGTCGAAAATCGAATGATATTTTTCGGTTCCCTTAGCCATTCTCTTCTTGCCGAAGACTTCGTATCTTTCCATTCGGCTTTTTACGATCGATCGATCGGCTTTTTAGCTCTTCGGCCGTTGTTGCTGCCCCAAAAAAAAAAGAAAAAACCAGGATGGGAGGAGGGGCTGGGGGTGGTACGGAGGCAGGGTGTGTGGGCCAGGGGTCGGGTGAGGAGGAGCGGTACCCCCCATGGGCTCCACATACTTATTTGGGCGCAGCGATCTGAGATTTCGGCCAGAGAATTTGAGTTCTTTTTTTCTGGTCGTTTTTTTGCTGCCTTTTTTGTTTTTGCCTCGACAATTTCGGGCAATTATTTTCTGTAGAATTCTTTTTCTTTTTTGCTTTTTTGACATATTTACTTCGAGTTGAGTTTTGGGATCTTTTGTGGTTTATTTTTTTGAGGGTTCTTTTCTGTCTTCCCACATATATAGTTTCTTGTTTGCGCCGCTCGAGCGTGTGTACTTTTCCATTAAAATAAAAAATGCGAGTACACAACCAAGATGGGTATATCTACATATATGTATTGGAGAATATTGGTTGCTTTTAGCCGCAAATAATTATATGAATACATATACACTAAAGATCGTGCCAGTCATATAGAATCGAAAGAGTTTGATTTTTGAAGTTTTTGGCACAATACTTTAAATGCAATTTTAAACAAGTTTCAGCTTATTTCGATATTTCGATTCAGAGATTAACCTTAAAAAAAATAGTATTTATCTTAATTGAAATAATGTTTAATTCCCAAAGAAAACAAGAAATTGGCAATTAATTTAATTGGTACATGTCTAAGAAGGTGAATTAAAAACTAAATATGTTAAATTCAATTTTAAGTAGAGTTCTTAAATAGTGCTTAGGAATATTATGTAACCTTTTTTGATTTACTTAAACTAAAGAATATCCTGTTTCTATATCTGTTCCTCATTTTTTTGTTTCGAGAAACACATGTTATCCACCTTAGCTACCTGAAGGTTTTCCTTACTTTTTTACCATGCCAAAAATGAAGTGATGAAACTGTGTGGAAAACTGTTTGTCTTGGCTGCGGGACAGACAACATGATGCGCACGTTTCCATTTGGTTTTTTATTTTCCTGTTTTCCTGCTGGGAAACTACAGCTGATAAGGCCGCCGCCTTCTTCTTTTTTTGTTGTTGTTTATTTTTTGTTTTCCGTTGCTGTGTGTTTAACAGATTGTGCAAAACAGATTTGGGAAAACAAGAAATAAATAAATGCAAGTAAATAGAAAAGCGAGTGAAATCCCTCGCTAATCCCGGCTGATGCAATATCTAAATTAGCTGCATCATGATCGCCGGTTGATAAGCCAGAATGCAATCAAGTTTCATTTTTTTGGCTTTTCTTTTTACACTTGCTTGTAACTTAAGAGAGGAATCTTGTGAGTGTGGGAATGGAAGAGCTAGCGCAGATTACATGGCTCTCTGGAAGTCTGAGTCCGAGTCTCACGCTTACTCTCCCTCTCTCTCTCTCTCGGTGTGCGGTTGCTGAACTGGTTGATAAACAAATAAATTAGCGGCTTCTTCTGCGCCGTCTTCTCCTTGTTATTGCTGTTGTTATTGTTATTGTTGTTCAATCAGTGCCTGCTTTTCAATGTCAATGTACTGGCTGGAGCGAGACAGGCGATGCGATGAGGATGTGGAATATCTACTACATATACATATCTCCCTCTCAGTCGGTCACCCGGTGACCACTTGTAATGTGTGTCGCTCTTATTTGGCCGTGCTCGCGCTCTCTCGCTCTGGTCAGTGGGTCATTTGGATTGGTGGGCGACCTTCAGCAGGCTGCCTTGGAGAATTCTTTCCCTTCCATAGCCTTCCCCTTCACAGGATCCGTTCTATATTGTGCCCAAGGTGAAGCTGGGCATTGCACTGGAAGCAATAGTTCGACCCACATTGGTTGAAACTGATATTAGCTCTTCATAGAAAATAATGACAAATAATTAAAATAGATTTTAATTCTGAATACACATATATTCCAAACTAATTGTATGTATTGTAATTGGTTAAATTATTGGTTGTATTTTTTTTCAAAATTAATCTAAATCGCTATAATTTTTGTAAAAGACAATTTCTACGCAGAAAATAGTTTGATCTTAAAGAAATTTAAATAACAGATAGTATGAATAATTAAAACTGTTTTTAATTCTGACTAAATATGTATATTCAACACCAAATACATTGGGTAAATAAAATTGTAATGTTGTTCAAAAACGTTATAGTTTAATAAAAAGAAAATAATGCTAAAATCCCGACAAATCTGAAAACCCTAAATTATTCTATCCTATAATAAATCCTATTAAATTACAAATATAAATTCCTAAAAATGTCTTGAAAATTTTTGATCATAAATATTACGAAGGATACAACATATTCATTAGCCCAAAAGTATTTCATTATTTTGCATAGAACATAACGTTCTAGAATCTAGATCGTTCCATCGGTTTCCTGTGCTGTCAACAAAAAAACCAGCAAAAACAACATATATATAGTATACTAGCCAGGCGAAAACAACTTGATAAACGATTTCCACTGAAGCACGTAACCGACCACAAGATACACAACAACAAGCTGGAAGGTAAAGTACTGAGAGAAACAATGTACTGAATTCATTGTCCATGCCCCGAAACTATTCAACTGGCAATCGAGAGCAAAAGTCAATGAAATCTTGCACTGCATAACTTTTATTTTTTTCTTACATCAAGGACGCTTTGTATCTTTGTATCTGTGAGGTGGAGGGGTGTGTCGCGTATCTTGCCCTCTAGCTGGGTGTGTGTATGTGTGTGTGTGCGTGTGTGTGTGTGTTTTGGAGGCCCGTTCGCCTGAAACGTGCCCACTTTCAGCACACACACAGATACACGGCCACAGATACATATCTGTATTCATCGCTCACCACGCGGCGTATGCGCAATATTCCCGCCTCTTGCTGACTTGTTTTCGCACTGTCGTTACAATCATTCTGTTTTTTTCTGATTGTTATTGTTTTTGTTATTGTGCGATTTTGTTATTGTTACCTTGGCAAGAGGCGCAACGCGTCACCCGAGATTCTCGGCTGTTTTTAATTGGGCTTTTTTTTGTATTCTGTAAGTTTTTCGTAAATATTTTTTATTCCACCCTTTTCCGACGCAGAATTTATCACTTTGGTTTATGGCGTCGTTGCAGCGTCGATGCTAATCGAAAATTACGCACTTGATCGGTGCAAACGCAAAGAAGGGGCAAAGAGGCTTTGGTGACGTCAAATCGGAGCAGAATCGAAGCGCTTTAATCGCGCCCAACTATGTCGAGGTAATTGGAATTGGAATTCGAAATGCTGGCACCGCACTCCGACTTTCCGACATTCGATCGATTCCATAGACTTTAAATCGATTCGCAAATTTAAAACAACCAACGGGGGCTAAAGGGTCCGCCAAACGACGCAGTTACAATCGGGTGACCACCAACGATATTTTACCTATATGTCATAGATATATATATATATATGTGCAGTTTTTCCTGCAGACAAAACATCTCGAACCCTTGTATAATATTCTCTTTTTAACTACATAAATTAAACTAGCGAAAATTTGCTTTCAAATCTAATGTTTATGTTAAACCTTTAATTTAGATTCATTAAAAGCTTTTAACTAAATTAATGTTACCCTTTAAAACAAAGTTTAAGCTGATGATACTTCAAAGAATATATGGGAATAAAAACTTGTTAAATATTGTGATATATTAATTATTTTTTAATGATATCCAATAATTTTAAATGGGTACAAATAGGGACCTATGGTTCTCATGTAGTTGAAATTATAATGATCCCAAATATTTTTTAGCCTTAAGGATGTTTATTAATTCTTTGTGTTGATAATTATTTTTAGAATTGTTTTTAATGATGATTTCCTGGCTTAGTGTCGTTTGTCAGTTAGTTGATCATCTTCCTTCACCGTAGGCTTATCGATCGCCGATTGACGTCAAGTACCGGCCCTCCCCCTCCAAAAAAAAAAAAATATATATATATGTAGGTATATGAAATAAAACTCGGGGCTCCGGTTATCAGGCCCCAGTCCAGCTGTCCTTCCTCCTCCCAACTCCCACTGCCACTGCCACTGCCACTGCCACTGCCACTGCCACTCCCCTTTTCGCGATCACAAGATACACGTTTCCGGGGCTTTGGCTGTCAGCGAGCGGCAGAGATAAAACCAGCCAAAGATACAGAAACGGGGATACAGAGGCAGTAGCAGTAGCAGTAGCAGATACAGATACGAACCACATGATCGCGCCGATCGGTTAGCCAACTTGATGAATCCCCCCCAAAAAAACAAAAACCGAAAACAACAAACAAGTGGAAACCCACACCCACCGATAAGGAATTCGGAATTTTAGTCATCCGCTCGGAAGATTGCGAATCCGCAAGTCATCCGGGGATATGAATCCACGGATGTCAGGAGCGAGGTAATTGGTCAGGCGATTCCTCTGATTTATGGCCCAATCTCTTCGAGCGGAGGCGGTGGGTTGAATTCCGAATTTACTCTGACATTTATTAGCCAGTTATTTATTTTAATCATTATGGATTCGCATATTTTTTGGGGCTCATCTGGTGTAAAATGGATTATATATATGCATATAGTATGTATATTTCGATTGCGTTCGGTTTGAGAATTTGTTTTTGTCTCTGCTCTTAAAATAATTGATTGCTTATTTACTTTCAAAAAGTTTAAATTTGCCACTAGTTTTAAAATTACTTTAGTCTTAACTTTTATAAAATTTCACATTCTTTTCCCTTGCATTTTTAAATTTGTTGCTTTTATATGCATTTATTTAAATACTCCTATGTTGCAAACTTAAAGTATGTTTAAAGTATGTTTAAAGTATTAATATAGTTTTAAAATTTAACAAACTGAATGAAATTAAAACCAGAATTTTGTATAAATATTTATATTACTTGTAAAGTTTTTTTTATTACCCGCAAATATTGAGCGAGAACATTCAGAAAGATATTAACAACCGAATTAAGATCATTGGACTGGACATCTCTTCCCCCAATAATTCTCCTCTCCACATTAATGGACTTAACTTGTTCTCTATACAAAAACACACAAGTTAATATACATATATAGATGGATATTTATGATGGCCAAAAATCGTGGGTGCTCTCACTTGATTTATTTGCTTACGCGAGCTTTCTTTATTTTCCTGTCCGTATCTTTTTTACCGCCCAAGGTCTCGGCGGCAACCCCTGAGATACACCACACCGCCCCTCCATCGCCATTTCCTACCAATTTTCACTGCCGATCTTTGGCATTCAGAAATAGCGCAGTGCAAATAACAAGCTAACAACCGATGGGCGGATGGAAAATACTGAATTTCTGAATTTCTGCTGTTTACCAGCTGCCGACGCGGCTATCTCTCTAATTGATTCCCTCCCAAAAAAAAAACACAGATAATATACATATATATGGCTTACGCTTTTTCAAGGTTGGGGACAAAAGCAAAAAAAAAAAAAAAAAACGAACCGAAAAATGGCGAAATTCAAAGAAGCCCCACAATCATAACGCTTTACGATCTTTTAACGATCGCTCTTTATGGCCCAGAATCGTGACTAAGTCGCGTGCTCGAGAGACAAGCCCCCCTTTTTTCTCTACCGGATTTCGAAACTGCCAAAAAGGAGTCTGATCTTGCGGATATAGGGTATATGGGTTTTGTATTTCAATCGGCCGCTTTTTCCGACAAGTCAGCGACACGTGTGGCTCTCCAAGAACTTAGCAAAAATGAAATAAAGGGAACGAATAGAACATAACATACTATATATGTGAACGTATCTGTATATTTGTACAACACTATATCGGGCTTTTACTCTTCTTTTTCCTGCTATTTAGTTGCTAACAATATGAAATGCGAAGGGTAAATAAGGGGTGTATTAAACCAGTTATAAGGGAAGATCTGGGAGTGGGTTCTTAATCGAAAATAAGTTAATAAAATAGTCAAAGTAAAAAAGGTAAAGGATTAGCAACTTTGAAGGATTATTATTAATACTAAAAATTGAATTGAATAATAATGGAAATCAATAAATAAACAAATTCGAAACAATTACAAAAAATATGTAAGCTTATTTGGTATTAGAAACGAAACTGATAAATGCATTTACATTTACACATACATTTTTGCAAATTCTTTTGTTTATGAACTGTGTGCTAAAATAGAGCACTAAAGTACTCTTATAGTATATATATATAACTTCTATACATACTTTGAAAGAAAATGATAATTTAAACTATAATTTACAAATTTTTAAAAGTTTCTTATATTTATAATATGTAGATTATGATATTTTAAATTATTTATTTAGAATACTTTATGTACTTGCAGAATTAGTAACAATATCAAAGTTCAGTTTACTGAGAAAAAAGGAAGAAAGGGATTATTATATTTTATTTACATGTTGAATACATAAAAATTATTATTATATGAATAATATTTACATTTACTATTTCCTTATTGAGATAACTCAAAGGAGCACTCTCTAGTTGATCATAATTCGACAACTCTCTGGCCCAAATCATGCTAAAAAGTTGTATCTACAGACAAACACATACCAACACCCACCGGTTGCTTTTGTGTGTTACCTGCGCGTGGCTCTCGAATTCGAGCCAAAAACTAAAAAAAAAGATATGTGGTGGCAAAAAAAGACTCGGACCAACGGCTCACAAAAAATGTGCCTAGCTGGCAGAGAGCAGACTCAATCCAATCCAAGCCAAACCAATCCAATCAGTCAAACGAAATGTCGGGCGGAGCAGACAAAGAGTCACACCGCCGGACGGACGCAAGTGTCCAATTTAAATGCTATACATATCTATGTATACGGTTGTCCATATGTAACTGAATACATTTGTATCTGTATCTGTATCTGTGGCTGGTGGTATGGGTAGCACCTGTTCGTCTCGCTGGCGAGTTGCGTAAATAAATTCGCGCTCTTTGGACAAACTTAAGCTGCCTGCGCGTGTGCTGCTCTTTGGATCGGATCGGATCGGTTCGGTTCGGTTCGTCATTTTATATAACACGAGTATTAGAAAATAAACCAAAAGTTATTCTGCATCTGTGTTTACGCTTTTTTTTTATCGGTATTTTTGCGGACGAGCCCTGAAAATTGACCAATCCGAGAGCTCACAGCTCGATGTGGATTATCTCACGCATTTTGGCTGACAGATGACGCAGTGCGTCAGCAGATAGGTTCCCCTTGCCTCCCCATGTGGATGGATGAACGCTGAAGATTGCCTCTTTACGATGCCAAGTTCATTTTGATTTAAAGTTAATTCATTCTTGGGTACAAGTAGACTCTTATTCCACATCACGTATACGCCCCTTTGCCGAAAGCAAGTAAATGCAAATTGCTATTACAAAGAATATTCAATAATTTAATTATGGGGTAAATGACAAATACAACATATTTATCATTAATAATAAATTAATAAAGAAAATAATCTTTATAGAAATAAATCCATTTTTAATTAAAAATATTATCATTATTTTATATTATAAATAAGTAAAATAAGAACAATTAATCCACTTAGGATTATATTTTTAAAAGAGACAGAACAAAGAGGCATTCCAATTCGCTTCTATAAAATACATAATAAATTATATTCTTTCAGACTTTTTTTAATTTGAAAGCGGTCTCCAAACAAACAAGATTAGGTTGCTAGGTAGCCAGAAGTTGAAAATCAATCTTCTCAGCTCAGAAAACTGGTTCGAAAAGGTCCCAACTGGTCTTTAAATATATATATTTTTTGTATCGTTCGGCAAAGCCCAGACACAAATACATATATTCGGAAATTAAACAAACCCGCCAAATAAATTGAACGCGAAAAAAAAAACATTCAATATCGATGCGAGGCAAAAGACAAGGCACTCGGAATTTATTCAGCTTTTTTTTTTTTTGTTCCTCGCAAAGAACTCGATTTCGTTGCCATCCACATGGCATTGAATCGAGTCTCTTGCTAAAAGTTTTTTCTTTCTTTTTATTTTTTGGCAACTTTCATTATCAATGTCAAGCACGATTCTAATTAAACGCTCTTGAAATATAAAGCAAACTCAACGAGATAAGGTGATAATAGCCGGGCCGGGACGGGCCGGGCCTGGCAGCTGCCCATTTCATTAATGGATATGAGGAAGAAGCACTTCACAGTGTTACTTCTACACTATATAGTGTATATAGTGTATATATATATATTCTGGAGAACGAATGATTAGTAGTAAAAATATATTTCATAGCTTAATAAGCGGGAATTCAAAAAGAGAAAGAAATTGAAGGTGTTAATATAAAAAAAGTTCAGAAGCTTTTATTTTATTTATTTAGCTAAACTAAAACAGTATTAACAGTATTCCTAAATAAATGCAACTCAAAATATTTTTTTTATTTGACTTGAAAATATGATTTGTTATATCCTGGAAAATTTTTAAATAATATATTCTTCCCAATATTATCACTATATTTCGATCAGTGCTTTAACTATATTCTAATTATTTTCAGTTAGAACCTTTCGAAGCAACCTAGCAATAGGTGAGTTTTATTTTTTTAAATGCTCACGTGCCCACCTATGTTATGTACGAGTATATTTATAAATAAATATAATATAGAAATATTTTCCGAATGATTCGCCAATGATTATCACTGCTATCGCTAACTGGGGCTTGCGGGGATGGGTATTCTGATTTCTGATTTGTGAATTCTGATTTATTTTTAATGTGCGGCAAATTGTGAAGTGGCTGCCAAGCAGAGCTTATCAGCAGGTGGAGGGACGTGGAGGAGCAGGGCGAGATTTGGGGGGGCAGCTCAGAAGGTAGGCTTGTCATCGCCTCCAATCGCATCGCATGTTTGCCTGCCTGCCCGGCCAGGCTGTTGCTAGAGGGAAACCTTATCGGGAGATGGCTTTATGGATGTGCGTCATCGCGACGAGATCGCACGGGCTTCCTCCTCCTTCAGTTCCTGCTCCACTTCGCTTCGCCTCGTCCCACCTGCCTCCCTCCTCCTCCCCGCCTCCTTCTGCCATTGGCGGTAATTACCCCCACAGCTCCTCCATCTTTGGTTTACGATTGCAACTGGCATTTTGCAACCGGTTTGAGGATCACAAACCACCGTTCACCGTCGTAAATTGCATCCAATATTTCGTCAAACTGGTTGGTTTGCGTTCGCTCACAATAAAGTTTAAATTGAATGGTGCAAACAATTTTAAACTGCATATTTTAAATCAGTATATTCAAGAAATTATTTAATTAAATATTTTACAAAAAATTCTATAATCCTATATTTGCAGGAAACAATTTTAATTATTTAGGAATTAGCATGAAAACCTTGTATCAAATATTAATACAAATATATTTGTAGTAAAAATGTTACAAGTATCCATACTCGTATTTAAAAAAAAGCTTACAAAAATTGAATTATTAAATTCAAAAGCTAGTTTATTATCCTCTTCTCTAGTTCCTTGTTTAATACTTAATATTAATATTCCATAAAGTACTTAACTTTCTTCTCTGGTAATAAATTGAGCCTTTACAAAATACGAAATCGATCAAAATCAATCAAATTCGTTCGTTAAAAAATTCAACATTTCACCTCATGATTGATTAGGTACATCTATTCCCACCAAGGAATCCATTAACTATATTCCACAATCCCCCAGAAAAACGACTATATTGCTTCTCTGTACACGGGATCGTCTGTATTTACAAGGTTCTCTGCTTCGAAATAAATAATTACAAAAATAAATTGGGGGGGAGGAGGTGAACATGATCAGGATCAGGAATAGGACCAGGACCGTGTGTTAGGGAACCTTTTTGAGGTGCGTGTGCGACTGTTTATGCTTCACCTTGGAGGTGAGCACGTCGTAGCCCAGACTGATTATGTTGTCGTAGAAGATGCGGTAGTGGGTGGGGATCCAGTAGAAGTTGACGAACTGCGCCACCGGCCAGACCGTCCACTCGGCGGCGTACAGCTTCCAGGCCTTCTCCTTGATCTCCGCCCACACCTCGTGCTTGTCCTTCTGCTCCAGCAGGCCCAGAGTTACGAAGAACGCCGTTATGTAGATGGGCGAACAGATCAGCTGGTCAAGCACGATCTTCTTGGCCACCACGCGCATACTCCGTCCGGGCAGTCGCTTGTCCAGCATCTTGTACCAGTAGTGACAGATAATGCCCACCGTGACGCCACTGATGGCCATGTGGGCGGTACGGGTGGACTCGAATCGCTCGATTTCGCCGCAGTAGATCTCGAAGTGCTGCTCGAGTACATCGCCCACGCAGCTGAGGGTCAGCGAGATGCCCACGTTGGTGAAGAGCAGGAAACGGGTGCTAAACGCATTTGCATGCCATTCGCGTAGCTTATGGAGGGCTGCAGCTCTCAGACCGGCTATGCCGGTGACAGCTCCCGCGCCGGATCTGGCCCTTGCTCCAGCGGCGGCTCCTCCTCCGCCGATTGGTGATCCACCTCCTCCTCCTCCTGCTCCTCTCCCTGCTCCCGGTCCGATGGCAGTCCGCCTGGGCAGGCTAAACCGCAGGCAGCACTGACCACGCACGGCGCTAGAGAGCAGGCTTCTGGCTGGGCACCGCAGCGATTGCATCCCGTTGAGGCTTCCAATCCAAACCAACCGAGATGAAGACGTCTGCGGGTGGGGGGCTTCACTGACTTTTAGTTTCCCTCCACTTGCGCTCCAGCCATAATGTGCGGCGTCGGAATCCTCGGTTCTCGGTTGTTGCGGTAGCGGTTGTCCTTGCCGGTGCGAGTGAGTGAGCTGCGAGGTTCGGATCGAATGGAATGGGATCCTGGTGGGGTGAATTTGGAAACTTGTACGAATTTAGTTGTTTGACATTTGAAAGGCAACTCGGACACGCAACACCAACAACAGCAACAACAAAATAAAATTCGATAGCAGCAACAACAACCACACGGCAAATATCACGTGTAGAGCGGTACGAACAGCTGTTCGACCAGGGCTGGCGCTTCTGTCATCGATAGGCGCAGGTAGCAGTATAAGTTATTTAAAAAACAACATATATAATACATATATGAATGCAGTCAATAACATATGCATAGTTTTAAAATATACATACTTATAATAGTTTAAGAGCGTAACTATTGTGGATATAGGGTATATTTTGCGAAGGCTTATCCAAATTTAGCAAGGACCTAAGCGAACAAAATTATCTTAAATAAGTTTCCATTAAAACAACAGTTATACTACTGTTATTTCCAAAAATTTAAATTGTATTTCCATTATCGCACTTATCCATCCCTAACCGATAGCTGCCGTTCGATAAGTATTTGCATCGATGCACCAGAACACAGCGACAACCCTAGAAAGCATTCCACTGCGTTTTGTTGTTGTTTTTTTTTTTGTACAATCGTCGCATTTTCGCAGCGAAATCTAAACAGCGATCAGCCATATATCTCTCCGATTCTAAGTGCGTAGGTGCAATCACAGCAGCCGTCCCAGCACTCTGTGGCTTCCTCCAACAGCTGAGTGAGGTAAACCCCCATGTCTGATGTTATTTCCCTTGTTGTGCGCAAGCGGAGTCCCAACGAAAGTGCAAATAAAGATAATGCGAAGCTATAGTGCAAGGTTCTGCTTGAAATCGGACTAAACTAAATCCCCTACCGCAACATATTCATTTTTTTTTGTAGGAACCAAACAAAGGAATCCCCCGCAACCCAGCGAGAGAGTGAAAGAGAGAGAAGGCGAAAGCGAGCGCTACGCCTGCCAGAGCGAGAGGCAGCACATCACAATGGGACGCATTTTTCTGGAGCACTTGGGTGGCCTGAAACTCTTCAATTGCGCCCAGTGCCACACAAACCTGACCAACCGCAGCCAGCTGATCAGCACAAGATTCACGGGCGCCACAGGTGGGTCATCCTGGCTAACCAGTTATGCAATTCAGTTCTCATACGGTTCTGTTTCGCTCCCTTCCCCGCAGGACGCGCCTATCTGTTTAAGCGCGTGGTCAACCTGACCTTCAGCAACATCCAGGAACGGGTGATGCTCACCGGACGCCACATGGTGCGCGATGTCATGTGCAAGAACTGCGGCGCCAAACTGGGCTGGATGTACGAGTTCGCCACCGAGGAGTCGCAAAAGTGCGTAGTAACTGGCCTTATCTATGCAGAACGTAGTTTCAGGGGTCATTTATCGAAATTTAGTTACCATCAAGAGGAAAGTTTAGGATACATAAACTCTTAATTGGACTTGTGATCCCGAACTTCAACAAGAAATGTTTCACCAAAACTTCAGTTTGTAACTTTTCCCCAATTGACTACAGTAACATCGTGTTATAATATGTTCTATATAGAAGTAGGTACGCGCAGTTATTTCATTGTGTATCTCAATCTGTCAATTAAAATTGTATCAGGCTACGGTTTAATTCGGCAGGATCCGAATTTATTAGTATTCAATATTTATCCCTTGGCAAAAAAAACTGAGAATACCTTTCCAATGCAAAGTAAACAAAACTTAGAACCTGTAATGTGTTCTTTGTAGGATTGAGAGTTTATCCACACATTAGTTTATCCATATGTTTGTTACCGTAAAGAAAGGTAGATATTTCTGGACTATATCCACTCCTAATTTGATACACCTTATAGCTGTAACTATAGTACAACAAATTTACTACTAAATGTGTTAACCAAACCACTGCCTTCTTTCAGGTATAAGGAGGGGCGGGTGATCCTGGAGTATGCTTTGATCACCGAGGCCGAAGGCTTTCCCTCGGAGGCCGCCACCACCAGTCATTGAGCAATCGGACAACAGGCGGAGATGCTGAAATCCGGACAACCACTAGAACGCATTGGCGAACCGTGTGTGTAGCCCTAAGTATTGAGTAGCAAGCCACAGGCGATGGCTTCTATCGCATTAAACCTAGTTTAGAGAACGCCGTAGTCAGCTCCCCGGAGCACGGAGTACAGAGTCCGATTGCGATTCCGTGGACGAGGGGACTGTTCTGTCTTAACATTAACGTTACTTAAACGTAGTCGTAGGCCCACAACCTAGCACCTAAGCAGCTGCGGCGCCCGATTCTATCATACAACTCTCATGAGGCTGAACCAAAACGATGGAGGATAAGCAGGTCCTATTCCAACCAACCGATCACCGATCGATCACACTTGTGTCTTCGCGCTAAAACAAGATCTCTAGACCGTAATATCAAAAATCAATCAGCAATAAAGTACCACACCAATAATCGAATAATAACAACCGCATGTGGTTTAACATCCTCCATCTCTCCCGTCTCGTCATTTACTCAGCTATTTTGACAAATGCATTATATCTAACCAGGGTCTAAACTAGTTTAACGACAGCTGCCGCCTCCTACAGCTTGCCAGTCTTTTGGGCCATGGCTAAGGCGTTCTCGTTGGCGATCACCTGGAACTCCTGGAAGCGCTGCGCCACGCGCTGGTTCATCTTCAGGTACTTTTCCATGCAGTTCAGCGAGCACTTCTCCTGCAAGGGAAACAATTCAGTGTCAGTGGCGAAACCACATGGTAAACGGATTTATCTGGCTCACCTCGGTGTCCCTCACATCCCGCGATGTAAAGTCGCGCACACAGTCCGTGAAGCACATCTCCGAGAGCTTGTTGTAGTGCATCAGGAAGTCGGAGAACTGCAGGCCATAAAACAAGTCAGAACGAGATCACATTGCATCACTTTGGAATCGGAGCGGTGCGGTGTTCCGATTTTCCCTTTAACCATGACCGCCTACTCACCGTCTTCATCTGATCCTTGTCCAGCTGGTCCAGCGCAATTGTTTCCGCCGCCTTGTCCATGGTGTGCTGTTTTCTTTGATTCAAGAATCTCCTTTCCAAAACCGAAATCGGACCGGACCAAATGTGCCTGGCGTAGAGTAAAGCGACCTATATTAAATAATAGCAGCCAGGGCCAGGCCAGCTGAGCGATAGTGTCAGTTTGGACCAGACCAGGGCTACCCGCCAATCCCACCGATACGTTCTTATAAAGGGGGTTGAGGTATCGAT
>JAJJHY010000307.1:2088814-2122683 GCA_021224005.1 Drosophila setifemur
GAGCTGGCGACGGCGGAGGACGCTATAGGTAAGTGCCAGCCTACGGGGTTATGAAACATAATTGCGCTGCGCGCCGCATGCAGCAAATGTGCATATATAGATATATATCTACATGCGAGTGTATACCGATCTGTCGCACAGTGTCGTGTGTGTATGCATGTGAAAAATCGATTCGCGTATACACACGAATGTTGTACGGGGATGCGAAAGCGGGGCCATCATCCCAATATATATACACATATAGTATACATTGTATACTATACGTTTGTCCGATGCGCAGGTGCTAGGCTTGGAATCGATTGATTGAAATCACTTTTGCTTTCTCATACTCCATCCGCAATCCGCAAATTAGTTAAACGAATGAATAGCTACCCTAGAACCAAAACAAAAAAAAAACAAAAAAAAACCATAGAATAGTATATATAATAGCTACCGAAATGAACTGTAACCATAGATTTGTTGTGTTTTTAGTACTTTGCAAGACAAAAAAACCAAATAAGAAAAATCTAAAAATCTAAAAAAAGAAAATAACTAAAAGAATTACGAACGCTTGGAGCCAAGTTTTAATGTGGTCTCACAATCATTTTGCAGGACAAAGTCTTCTTCTTCTACTACTACTACTACAAGCACAACAACAACTACTACAACAACTACTACTACAAAATATAATAATAGAAAAAGTACAACAACAACAAGTATAGATAAATGCCCAACTACAACAACAGCTACTACTACTAGTACTACTAGAACTTCTACTACTCCTCTTCCTTCAACAACAACAACTACTCCAACAACAACAACAACAACAACAGCTACTACAACTTCACGTCTCACCATTTTTACTACTACTACTGCTACTGCTACCTCTGCAGATCCTGCTACTCCTATTACACACATTTCACCACCAAAAACGAAAACAAAAACAAAAACAACAACTACACCCACAAGAACAACACCACCACCTGAACAATCAGTAGCAACTGCAGTCCCCTGCAGACGAGACTTGTTGTTGTGCGGCTTTCGTATTATGATCCTTGCCGATTCGGGCAACTTCAACAAATTCGATATATTCCGTTGACAAACAACCAACATCCAAACCAACCACCACGGACGATTTGAACAGCAACTGCCAACTGCAACACTTACCCCACCACCACCACCCACTTCAGCATGAGCTCAGGTCCAGTCAGCAATCATCTCTTCAGCAACGTCTCCAGCTGCAGCCACAAGAATAACCAATCAGCCAACAACCGCACCCAACACACCACAACACAACACACCACATCATACCCACCGACAGAACAACACACACTCATCGCATTCACAGTCTTTTGTTGGCGTCTTTTAGTTGAAGTACTACTGTTGTGTGTGCGTGTCTGCCGCCGCCTCACCCTGCTCACGTTGCTCTTCATCTCTTCAAAGCAATGATCAAGCTCAACACCACACACTCTGCCATTAACAACACTAATCACCAAAAAAAAAAAAAAAAAAAAAAAAAAAACAAAAAAAAAAAAAAAACAAGAACAACCAAACAGCGACCACGGCATCGCATCGGCGGCAACTGAAACTGCATAATGGCCAACCAACCCATCAAAGATCCAACTCCAATCTATATATATACGTTTGTATATATGTACACTCACCACTCCAGCAACGCTTCTTCAGTCAGCCTATCAGCCAATTTCCAACGCCTCCAACTTCAACTCTTCTCAACTTGAACTCCAACTTCAGCCGGGTTCTTCGGTTCAGTTCTTCAGTTCCCCAACAAGAACCACAACCAACAACCAACCAAACTGCCCAACCACCAACAACCAACCACCACCACCTACAACCAACCAACCAACCAACCAACCACCTCATCACTTGTCATCTCTAGTGCAGCTACAGCTACAGCATCAGCAGCAAGCTACAGCTACAGCTACAGCTACAAAAGAACAACTTCTACAAGAGCTACTGCTACTGCAACTGCAACAGAACCTCAAAAGAGAGCCCCCTGATCTTTTGCCGGTTCCGCAACCCAGTCAGTAGTTCCACCAACTCAGACTTTCCCTTGCAATCAGTCGAGATTGAGGCTGCTTCTCACGCTATTCCTTCAAGCGCAGCAAGTATGAATCCTTCGCCTTTAGCCAGTCCCTTCAACTTTTTGTTTCCCTCTCCCGAAAACCGGAAGACCAGAAAGGAAAGTAAACCAAAAAGGCGAGTTCAGCAAAAACGTAACGTTGCTAACCATTCCGTTTGTTAATTTTCTATTTATGGTTTCTGTTTCGTTTTTGTAATTTAACATCTAACGAGAAAATGTTGTTCAAGCTAACTGTCTGCTCTATGTGCATTTATATATATATATATATGATCTTGTATATATCTCTCTGTGTGCGTGCCTTGGCCCGCTCAACTCAGAACTCAAGTCCAGACTCTTCACCAACCCACCACCACCACCACCACCGACCCACCAAACAGCCATCAGCAGCAGCAGCAGCAGGGCCCCGGGCTTCAGACTTCAGTCTTCGAGTTCATCCCAGCTCCAAGCTCCACATCGCGTCGGATGGTAGGAGCAACACCACCACCACCACCACCACCATGAACACCAAACCACAACTACCACCACCACCACCACCACCACCACCCAGCTCCACTGCTCCTTTTCTGCTGCTAACTGAATGATGCTTCCCCACAACTACTGCTTATTCATCCGATCTCCCGCGTTCTTCAGCTGCTGCTGCAAATGCGGAACGACAAATTGAGTAACCACCAATATCCACCAACACCACACACACCACAACAGCCACAAACAGCCACCTCCTTAGTCACAATCAGCTCAGAATCAGAAACAGAATATCGTATCGTATCGTATCAACTGCCCAAACTACAACTCAACAACAACCTACTACTACAACAACAACAATTACTCAACAACAGCCCAACAACTACTCAACAACAACAACAACTCAACAACAACTACTACAACAACAACAACAACAACAGTCTTCTCAGTCTGCTCTGCTCATCAACCAAACCAACTAAGCAACCAACCAACCAACCAACCAGTCAACCAACCAATCAGCCAACCAATATATCAACCAACCACCACCAACCAACCAACCAACCACCACCAACTTACTTTATGTAAATGTCACACCAACGCTTTCGTAAACGGGGCCAAAAATCAAAAGCAAAATCAGCTAAAAATCTCCACCACCTTCAAGCACCTTCAGCCACNAAAAAAAAAAAAAAAAAACCAAAAGAAAACCAAAAGCCAGCTCTCAGCCGCTCTCAGCTCCGCTCCAATAATCAGCTCCAAAATCAGCTCCGATCCGTATCCGATCCGCCAGATCCGTCAGCCCAGCCCAACTCAGTTTGAACTCAGTTGTGCGTTGTTCGATCGATCCGAGACCAGGCTCTCAACTTAACTCCAACGTATCTTAAGGAATTGTTATTTAACCACAACAGCAACGTCTAGCTAAGTTATCTTAAAATCTATTTAATTGTATTTTTTTCTCTCTCTTTCTCTTTCTTTCCTTTCTCTCTCTCTATCTCGCTATCTATGTGTGTGTCTCGCTCTGTGTATGTCCTTTGTGTGTGTGCCTTGCGAATTTGTTTCCCCCATCGCCACCAACACCACCACCCCCACCACCTCGACCCAATCTCATTCCAGGTCCCGATCGCCGCGTCGCTCCAGGACACGCAGTCGCAGCTTCTCGAGGGATCGTCGCAGTCGCTCCGATTCGAGGGATCGCCACTAGATGAGGGTCTAAGGATTTGGAGATGCGAGGAGCAGGAGGAGCAGCCCGATCCGGATTATATATACATTAACACAAACACACACACACGCACCACTACTACTACTACCAAACCAGAGGGTCCAGGGATCCCTCCCTGCGTCCCTCGCTCAAGTCACACTAAAAGTTCGTCCCAAAACTCCCCTAAAACTCCCCCAATCCCAAAAACCCGACCCCAAACCCAAAACCCAAACCACCACCCAGCCATCTCCGATCTGGAGGGATCGCAAGTATATAGCCACAGTACTGTGACAGTACGGTACATATTGGTGTTTAGGCTTAAGACTTTGGTATAGATTATAACTGAACAAGAGAGAACCACAGGAGATACTACACAGCAAACAGCAAACAGCAACAGCAACAAACCACACAAAGAGTGAGGCGCGGCGTCTCCCAAATGTCTCATATGTAACATAAATGAATGAAATGTGAACAAAGGGCCGCATCAAGGTAAAACTCCCTCACGGACATGCATTCTGCTAGTTCCATTTCCGATTCCGTTTGAACTCCTCCGCAAAAACAACACACACAAAAGACGTAAGGAAAGGTCGATGGATGGAAAAGGGATAAGTACGTAAGAATTTCTATATACAATTGACGGAAGTGCAAGTAATTAAGTCGTGAATTGAGAATAAATTGAACATAATTTAAATCTTAATCTGTTGGTCTTGTCTATTTTGGGATAATGGTTTGGATATTCTATTTATCTGGAAGGTTTTTAGCTTACAAGTTTGCAGATCCCACAGATTTCAAAACATATCTCACTCAATGCATTAGTTTGAAGATATAAACCTTTTCTGAAGATCTATAATCCAGATATCCCCACTATCTGGCAGAGTTATCCCTTCACCTTCCAAGAAGACAAGCAAACAATTTTCAATGGTTTAACAATAAGATTTATATATATTTATGTTTTTATCTTTTTTCTATAACAATTAGTAATGACTTGCAAGAACATACATCTTATGCTTTCGTGATCGATTTGCGGGATTAGCTATATATATATATATAAAGACATATATATATATATAAAGATATATATATATATAAAGTGTGTTTGGTTAAATATGTAAACGTATACACAAGCAAATAACTTTCATCTAGAACAATATCCGAATTTTTGGCCAAAGCTAATAACCACTCTTGGCACCAACAAAAATTATTGTCACCTCTCCGTTAAATCTCAACTTATCAACGCATGTGCTGAAGAATCAATAATATATACGTGGTAACATACATATATCAATCAGGGTCTACACATTGGGGGGTATTGTATACTTTAGGAAAACCGCAACATGCTGGTTAATTGGGGGTTCAGGATTGGGGGATACAACATAACCGACGGGATCCGTAAAATTTCACACATTTACATATATTTGATATATATAAAATAAAGCACAGCAAGAATTCAGATGGGAAAGAAAGAAAGAAAAAAAAAATGGTTATACTCGTAGTCCGAGGATCAGTAACTTAAAGCACAGGCTCGAAGGTAGGATGCTGGATGCAATTGGGGACGGGGCGGGGGCTTCTCTACTTGTACTTCTTCATGAAATCGGCGTGGAACACACGGAACTTCTCCATCATCAGCTTCAGCTTGTCCGTTTGCGGGAGGATGGTGCTGCGGAAGTGGTAGGTGCCGGGCCTCTGGCCAAATCCGCTGCCAGGAACAATGCAAATTCCTGGTGGAGAAAGACCATTTAAATGATTGGACTATTCAGGAGCTTCAATCCCACCCCTCACTTACCGCTCGTCTCGAGCAGCTCGAATGCGTAGAACACATCGGGCTGCATTCCCTTGGCCTTGGCGGCCTCGATGGCCTTGGGCGGGATCTCGACCTGGGGGAACACATACATGGCGCCCTGCACCGGGTTCACCTTGTATCCTTCGAAGCTGCTAAGGGTCTTGTGGACCAGCTCGGCGCGCTCCTTCAGGGCGGCGAGGATTTCGTCGCGCTCCTTCTTGAACAGCTCGTAGGAGGGCTCGCCGGGCTGGGGAGGATTCACCAGCGCACTAACCGCCACCTGGCCGGCAGTGGTACTGCACAGCGCCGCCGTTATGGACTTGGTAAGCATGGCCTTCACCTTGGGATCGAGGTTGAGCACCTCCATGTAACCGCCGCGGATGCCACACTCGCCGAGGTAACCCTTCGAGGTGGACAGGAAGCTGACCAGCTCCTGGCTGCGGTACGGCTCACCCATCTCGTAGGCCACCCGCTTGAAGGACCAGAACTTGGAGTCCTTGTCGTAGACATTGTCCTGGTACACCTCATCGGCCAGCAGCAGCAGCTGGTTGTCGTGCGCGAACTTGATGATCTCCTCCACATTTTCGCGGGTCAGCACCTGACCGGTGGGATTGCCCGGATTGATCACGACCAGGGCACGGGGATTGCAGGTCTTCTTAGCCTCGTCGAAGGAGCGCTGCAGCTCCGCGCGACTTAGACTCCAGCCGGACTGCTCCTCCAGGTAGTAGTCAACCTTGGTCATGCCGTACTCCGAGATGGTGGCCGAGTAGAGGGGATATTGCGGAATAGGCACCATCACGCCAGGAGGCTTGCCATTAACATCGGTGCTGGAAAGGGAATTAAAATTACATTATTAGTATAAATTATAAATAAAGAAATCTTATTAAAAGAACTGTTTAATTCTAGAAATTTATGGATTGGTTTCAATAGTTTTCTTGGTTTATTTTAGTTACCAATAATTTACTAAGATTAAATGAATATTTTAATTTTATAACTACTTATGATAGATTTCTTTGATTGTAAAAAAATGATGTATGCTAAACAAACACTCCATTTAATAATTATTTATGAATTATTTCTTTGGTAAAGCTATTCAAAATGCTATATATTTTTTCAAATTCATTATTCTCAATTTCGAAATTTCTTGATCTTGATGATCTCAGTATAAAGCATATATGTGTACATATATATAATCTTGCTATTTGAGAGGTTTGTTTACTAATTAAACAAAAAAATCGAAAAAATCCCCCAAATTGGTACACCTTTTCCCAAAAAAAAGAGATAAGTATGAGATAAGCCCACCAAAAATAATCTTTAACCAAATATTATGACTTCTTCTGCTTTTGTAGGTCTGGAACCTACTTGATCAGGGAGAGAATCGTCTTGATTCCTGGAGAGGCGCCAGCGGTGAGGTAGATGTTCTGCCAGTCGGCGGCAATTCCGTTGTCTCGCCTCACAATGTAGTCGACCACCTGGCGACGGACCACCTCCAGACCAGCGGAGTCAGTGTAGGAGCCCACGGACTGGCCTTGGCAGCCGTTCAAGATGGCGTTGGCCCGCTTCTTCACATCCTCGGGATAGTCGGGCGAGTCCAGGAGTCGGGTCTCAAAGGTGAGTGCCATCAGCTGCTCCAAACCAGAATAATCCATTAATACACAATCCAAATTAAATGATATAAATGACCCACCTGGCGGAGGAAGGTCAGGGGCTGCTGACCCATGGCATGGCAATCTCCGATGTTGGCGCGGATCACCTGGTCGAATGGCTTCTTCACACCCTGCAATCAAATTCAATTGGAATGGAAATCCGGAAGGTTAATTACGATTACTATCGCTAAAATTCAATTATCCAGGGGAGGAAGGGCTGGAGGGATCGGAGGCAGCGGGTGTGGCGTATCTAATGAGCTTTTATTTACGGCTTTCACTATGCAAATTACACTCAAGTGGTCTCAAATCGAAATTAGTAAAGCCCTATAATTGGGGACAGGCCGGGTGCCTCATGGATTATTTATGGAGTAATTGGGACTGAAGGGAACCATGCGATTATAGTGCAATTTTCTATCGCTTAAATGGGTTTACCTCTGAAGTACTTAGATGGATATTTATATATGTACATATATCAATCACAGATTTTAGATATCCTAATCCGATTTTAATGAAATATCGAATATACTAATATTCTACATATTAAATATGCTTTGAGGAAGTTGCGTGTGAGACGGCAAAGTTGATTCTCTATTAGTATCTTGCAAATCGGGTTCATTATACCCACCCACCTCTCCATTTAAGCGTCACAAAAATCCAGGGCAGAATAATTTAACCAACTATCAACAATGTGACACACAGTTTGCTGGCCACATGCAACGAAGTGGTGATGATGATGTGCATCCATTATAGAGCTCACAAGCTGGGTTAGTTACCCATTTAAACTAGCTCGAGTGGACAATAGTGGAGAGAGGCGGGGGATCCTCAATAGAGGAGGGAGAGTGCTGAAATAATTGGAATGGAAATTGTTGGATGCATGCGAGCGAGCGAGCGAGCTCCATTGACGTCACACATCGTGGGCATGGGCATGGCAATGTAAATATTGGAACACCCAAGGAATCCACAACACATCACGGCTCAGAATTTGTGATAATATGCGAGGCCAGATTCGCAAACATAGCCGCCGTGTAAACGTGCCTACGGAGCCATCGCGCCACCTTATCGAACCCTGCTAATAATTTCTACCATTTTTTGTTTATTGTTTTTCAATTTCGAAATAAACTGATAAAAGGTGTTGCCAAGCCGAAGACGAAAGATTGCATTCACAATCGCCGACGCAATAATATGGATGGGTTTGTATTTTATATATGAAATACAGCTTTAAAATAAGGGGTAACATCATTACACACTTTTAAAACCCCATTAAAGTTTGAAAAGCTTTTAAAACTGGTAGTAAAAATGTAATGCAAGAAAACTGGAAATATATTTGCCACAAATAAATTGCAAAGTTATAGAAGCTAAACTGAAAATGAATTTAAATGCATTTATATTATTTTAAATATTCACAAAGAGTATATTATTTTATAATTAAATATACATATCTTTTGTATGACAATCAAATACTAAATAGATATATTTCGATAATTAAATATTGAAAACCCATTTTAAAACATACGAAAGTTCATGATAAAAATCCTTAAGTATTTAGCAGAGTAAATATTATATTAACAACATAGTTTTTTTAAATATATAAAATTGTTATTAATTGTTTAACTAGGCCTGTATTCCCTCGTAGAATTATTTGGGCCTCCCTCTAACAAGTTTTTCTGCTCCTCATTCCATCAATTTGCACCTAAACTTGAGTGTAAACAAACTTGTTGTGCTAAGTGGCAATATAATTGATACCTATGTATGTATGAGCCTTCAGGGGTAAATTATATGTATTTAGCAGGCAGTAGTTAATATTCAGGTAGGGTGCTCCATTATCTTTAAAACAATCATATTAATTATAATACTGCATGTTGCTGAGACTTTGAATGTCAAAGGAAATAGTCAGGGAAATTGTTTGATAAGAATGTCTGCTGCTGTCAGATGTATCAGGAGATTCCAGCCCCCCTCCCATATGATTCTACCCCTTCTGTAGATTTTCTTTTGATTTGGAAACGTGCCAGAAGCATGGAAGGAATTTGATAAAACGCAAAAGGCAAATCCACACAACAACAGAAGATGCACTCGGGCGGATAAGGAAATCAATCGCAGCGGGTAATGCGGGAAAAGCGAGGAAAATCAACGAGAGCTGTCAGCAATGCGATGTGAAAAGTCAGCGGTCCGACCACAATGGAACGTATTTGAGTGCGAATAAAAATATATCTATATATTTGAATATGTTTGCGATTTTCGATTTGGTGGGGGGTCAACAAAGTTCGAAGAGAAGGAACATCCAGCGAAATGAGCGGCATGTGTATCCAAATATTTTCCGAGCTCCTGCGCATGTTTGGCCTTTGTTTTGGTTTTTCATTTTGCCACTGATAAGAGGAACACCCACAGAATCCCACCCACTCGCATCGCAGCACTTATGTAAGTGTCAACTGCCAGAGTTGAAGGTCGTTCGCTGAACTTGAAAGAAAAGAAAAGGCCCAAGCAGACGATTCTTCAGCCTCAATTGAAGGCTTTGGAAACGCAATTTATAATAATTAGAAGCGCAATAAGCGTACATTTGTAATTAAACCCGTCATGGTTTTATTACGGATGGAAAAAAAGAATTGTAAAAAAAAACAAAGCGCCGAGATGAAAAAAAAGCGAATGGAAACCCAAGTAAGCGGCTTTTGGGCCAACCCTCAAGGGGCAAATCATTCATATTGTTCATGTGGCGTTAATTTAATTATTGCCTTGTTTACTCGTTTTCCCCCGAAACTTTAATTCCCTCAAATTCAAAGCTCGTTGCCGGTTTTATTAATGAATTTATATTCGGTCAACGATAAGTTTCCATTAACTTATGGCAATTTAGATTACGAATACTTGGAGTTTTATCTTGGGTTTTGGATTACTTTCGGATGGCTTTTTTGGGGCCTTATTTGTTGGATATTTATTTTGGAAGTGTTACTCGTGAATTTAAACAACATCGTTTCAAAGCTCACTTTAGAATATGAATGGGAATAACATGATAAATAAACTTTTCCTCTCACAAATTATATATTTTTTTTTAATCAAGTTTTATGTATTGGCACATAAAAACAAAAGATATTATTTTCAACTTACGTTTATCTCTACAAAACAGATAATAATTATCATTAACTTATTCACTTTTATCACTTAAAAAAACATAATTCTTTCACCAACACACCCACGAACTTCTATCACCCAAAAAAAAAAATATAGTACAAACAGAATAATCAACAATCCATTCCAGTTTTCGCGATTTTTGCCACTCTTTGTTTTTTGTTATTGTTATTGTTTTGGAATTTAATTTCGATTTCTTTTCGTGTCTGGTTTTGTCGATTAACAGGTGTCCGTGGGTGGAGAAGAAGAAGCAGCTAGGGCCGTTTAAAGGTAAACGATTGGAAGGGTGAATGATTTAACGGCGCGTTCCCGCCGGCACCGAGGCGTGAATAAAAGGGCGGCAAAGCGAAAATACAAACACAGGCCACTTGCTATTTACTGGATGTGGAAATGGGAATGGGAATAGCGTGCTTGTACCATTAAATTGGATTGAGCCAGGGCAAGGGGGGGGGGGGAAATGCAGGGGGTACTCCTTCCCCTTCCGTAATGTCCCCTAATGGCGTCGTACTCACCTTTTCCAGCTCCTTCTCGATTTCACCGGCACGAATTACAAGCGGACCACGCACCGCATACTCCATGGCAATGAAGTTCGGATTGATGTTATCCAAACTCAGGGACTTATCGCTCGACGGCATCTTGGGGCTGCTGGAAAACGATCTGCAACGAGTATATATCCCGGATATAGCACAATTATTTTCATTGAATGGTATTCTTTGTGGAGGATGAGGTGTAGGGGGGGTGGTGGGGGGAAACAAATAAGAGCGAACAAACAGAGCTCACGAACCGACGGGCGTCTAACGGTGAATGGCTGCTCGCCGCAAACGCTGCTGCTTGAATGCCGCTGCCGCTGCGCTGCTGCTGCTGACGCCTCAATTTCGCCGCTGCTCCATTGTTGGTGGTGGCGCTGTTGCTGCTTTGTAGGTATGCCTTCCAGCGGCGAATCACGAATTGTTGTTGCCGCAGCTGGTGCTGTTGTTGCTGCAGGGCGGCAGACACCGTGGCACTGGCGGGCTTAATTAGTAGTCGGCTCATGGTTCTGCGAGAAAAATATAAAACAAGAAACCAATAAATCGCTGTTACAAAGCACTGTTAAGCCCACGCGTTAACGGCGAATTGGGGGAGGTACAAGAGGAGGAAGAAGAAGAATGAGAGAGTGGTGGAGAGAGTAATGGAAGGGTGTGTGTATAAGAGCGACTTATAAGTGCGGCGAATTGCCAGTTGGCTTTATCAGCAGTTCCCACAAAAACGAAATAAAACAACTCTAGGGCTTATCAATATGATTTCGTTTGAGTAGATTATTAATTTATGATCCATATGGTTATATAAACCAATACAGCCAATAAGTAACTATTTACAGGCCTTGGTAACGCAATAATTTCAATTTGCCGCCTTGCTGAGCAAGAAGATAAGTCAGCGAAATCAGCTGTTGCGGCGAATGCATTGTTAGTCGAGTGACAAACCCAATGCATTTGGGCGCGCAATTTCAAAAACAGTGTTATCATTTTAGGTGCCCACTTAAATCACAACATGCTTCAGTAATTTAACTAAAAAGAGTGAATTTATAGGAGCGCATTAACTAAACTATGCTTTTTTTTAAATAATTATTTAATAAATTTAAACGTGAGCCCGCTTATCGCAGTGGAAGTTTTTACTTTTTAGGAACAGTTTTACTGCCTTTTTTTGAGTATTTACGCTGGAGCATCAATTTTATGACTTAACAACTTTATTTGCTGAATTCCGGCAGAGATTCAAAGGCCGTTCCCCTATCAGCGAAGCGTTCTTTTGACTTTGAGCTAGAAAAAAAAACCGCATCGCTTATCAGTGACGTCCCAAAGTCCCAGATGAGACTCATGTTCCTAGATTCACCCTATTTGGTATGGAATATACATATAGTGTATAAAGCAGGCGGCCCCCATCTCAAATTTTTGCACTTTGAAGCGCCAATTGCGTAATGCAAAATATAAAAGTTGAAAAAAAAAAAATAAACGGAGAACAAAGAATCATTTAGAATCATAATGGCCAGAAATCGTATACCTGTATATACATTCCCATATATATATATAGTATTCGTGGGGTTTGCGCACTCAAATCAAGCGTCAATCATCAGCAAATTGTTTGCTTTCTTTTTAGCGAAGAGAATTTTTATGTAGAAATTACAAATGTACCCAAAGTCTGGCAAAACATGTGTGAATCTATATATCTAGGTATATATACATAGGTATTATATACTCGTACATAAAAGCTGGTTGTTTATTCAAGCCAAACCCGATTTCAAATATCGATTTACTGGAACACGTTTCTCCCGACTTGCAGAAGATTCTTTGAAACCGGTTCCATATTGTTGTTAATACAAAAAAAGGGGAAAGAGGGTTGGCCAATATAATTTGCGGTCCAAAAAGAGGGGCAAATATTTGACAATGGCCCACAGTGATCGCCCGCTAAACAATATTCATGAATTATTGATCATATTTTAATTATAATTTTATGTATAAGATAATCCCATGACGTTAACTTTTAATTAACATTAATTATTATATATGGTTCACACAAATTAGTTTGAGTCAACAAAAAAATATTAACATTTTGTTAATAGCTTTATATACAAATTAAGTTACTAACTTTAATGTGGAATTAAAGAAATTTGTCCAGATATTTCTGAAATGTCTTCGGTGTTCAATATAGTGAATTTATTGAAAATTTCTCTCGCAATATTTAATAAATAAATAATATTGAAGCTGTTTTTTTATGGTTTTAAAATAAAAATTTCGTGGCTATACGTTCTTTTAAATAAATATTTATATATACCTTTTAAGCTCAGTTGAGTTATGCAAGAAAAAAACAGAATAAATAAATATAAAATAGAGAAATAAACCGATTTTATCTATTTACATGTTTTTGTGCACTACATTTGTCTATGAATATCACTTTTTTCTTGCACTGTACCCGCACTTTGTTTACGCTTTCTTTTTTTGACAACAAAGTTGAGGCTTATGCAACGCGTCTCCAAAAAAATATTATTGGCCTTAAATTTGTGGTTGCACTTTGCCCCAATTAACTAGCTAATCCCCACCCACCGGCGATTGGCCAACCGATGAGCTAAATACTCCATAGATACAGCTATGTGGGTACAAAGATACAACCCACACTGGATAAGATATCCGCTGGATAAGCTCACGACTTGATTAGAGTTGAAAAGAATTCCTCCTGGCTGCCCCCCGCAGCAGGAAAAGGGGTGCGAGGTGAGCTATTGAATTATGCCGAATTACTATAGACACGTAGCGAGGGGTGCTAATTGCCTTGCTAAACAGCTGTTGACGCCGCACGCACAAAGAAAATCACCAAGAAGCACAGCAAAATAATACAACAAACAAAAAATAGGAGCAACAATTTTTGGGCTTTTGTGGGGGAAGGCACGCAATTCAATTAGGAGAACACGCAAATCGCCAAACAAATCAGAGGGCCTCGGAGTAATTGCCTTTGAATTGTATCTTTTTTTTTTTTGGCGCACAAATCACTTTCACTGTCACTTCCTCGGCCAGCAATTAGAACATTTTTTGTTTTGTCGGTTTGTTTTGTAGTTCAAGAGCGCCAGCCGCCACCAGAAGGCAGCCTCAATCGATTTTTCACTTTTGGCTTTCTGGGGCTTTTCATTTCATTTCATTTCATTTCTCACCTTGACGGGGGGTGTGGGAAAGGGGGGGAACAAAAATTATACAAAATAAAGATGATTATCTAACTGCGTTTGCTGATCGCGCACAAAATGGTACGACTATACGTATATAGCGAAACTTGAACTTATTAATAAACTTATCTACACAGCGGCATATGTACCTAGCAGATATGTGGAAATGCCTCTGGCGGTGTGTGTTTGTGTTCCAATCAGAAAATCCCAACTGAAATGCCAACTGAAACGGAAACTGAAACTGAAACTGATTCTGAATCTGAATCTGAAGCCGAATCAGAACAGTATCTGAAACTGAACTGAACCGAACCGAATTGAATTGAGTTGAAGCAGCCAAAGTGCTGGGCTGGCAATGTTTTTGGTCCTCGGTTGTTGTTGTTGTTTCTGTTGTTGTTCTTGTTGTTGTTTCTGTTGCTGTTGTTGTATGTGGTTGTGTTGTTGTTCCCCCTGCTGTTCTACAATACTATGTACTCTCGATTTGCCGTCTGTTTGCTTTTGTTGCAACGACGCGGCCAACGGAGAACAAGTCACGGCGAAACGATTCGTTCGTTTTAAAAATATCACGTCTGCAGCCCTGGCTATCGTCGCAGAGCTTTCGATTGGCCGCGATAGATCGATAGGTCGATAGATCAGCGCGGTGAAGCTCTGATAAGTAGGGGAAACTATGTTTTATATGTGTAGAAAGGAAGGAAGCTTAGAATGCCCTTGCAGAACAGTTGCCTGCAAACTGTTCGATTTATGTAAGATATATATAGTGGTCTGATTTTTGATTTTTAATTTTTGTAATTGCCTTTAATATCTATTGAAAAGTATATTTCCCAGGAATGAATAAATTGTCTTAAAAAACACCAGAAATATGCTCAATAACCCTTTTTCTCCCATCGTTCCCAAGACAGCTATGGGATATAGTGTTCCGATTTTGATAAGACTTTCAGGATAGGTTAACTTAGTTATCAAAAAGTGATTTATAAAGAGTCAATCAAGTATCTTAAGAAATGTTTTTTGTATTATGAATAATAATATTTGATTGTACATATTTATATAACCAAACTGAATTGAAGAATGAAATTATTTTATGGTTACCAATCGGTTAAAATTTGATAAAAACACACAAACTAATAACGAAACGCATAAAATGTAATATATTAATTAGCTTTATTCTTGATTTTTTAAAATAATTTATTGCAATTTATTTTAAATTTATAATGGTGTTTTTAAAGAATGCCATTTCTCGATTATACATTAAATAAAAGAGTTAGGGGCCAAAAATGTAATCCTTTCCAGAACACCTAAACATATTTTCTTGAAATTCAATTGAATAATAATTGAATCTGTTCCATTTCCAAGTTCATTAAGTTGAAATCAATGGAAATTGCAATCGATAGAGTCATTAACTTATAGACTTATAGAATATCTGTGAAAGAAAACACCCAAATAAATATTTAGCTTTTTAATTATTCGTTTTGAATTGTTTTTCCATTGTTTTATTTCATTCGAAACTTAGAGCTAGAGAAAAAAAATTGTATCTTAAGTCTACAGCTATGTACACAGTGCATTTCGAACTAGGAATATATATATATATATATATGCATATAGTAGGTTGGGGATATATGTATGTATATAGCAGCTACGTGCTGATGCCCATGATGGCCTCGATTGAGAAGCTCAGCTTGGGCTTCTTCTTGACGGCGGCTGTTGGCGTGGGTGTATTCACGAGTGCATTCATGGGTGTGATCGTCGGCGGCATTGAGTGATATATGGCCGGGTCCTGGTGCATCACAGAAGCGGCGGCAGCGGCGGCGGCCAAGTACAAAGCGTTCCCGCCCAGAGTCGCCTCCATGGCCAGGTTCAGTTCCGGATCGGCGAAGGCGCGACGTTTGCGCATGCGCTCCATCAGCGGGGAGCTGAACGTGGGAAATCTCTGCTTGTACTCTGCAAGGACCAAAGGATAAAACCAGAAAATTAGTAACGATTTACAAGATCAAATAGGAGGCGTTATCACTACAAATTGCCGCGATTCGTTAGGGAATCTTTTGGGTTTCGGGAGTGGACTGGAGTGGAGAGGAATGGAGTGGAGTAGGGAGGAGTGGAGTGGGTAGGAGAGTACAGGACAGGAGTAATTGGAGTCGAGAAACTCCGCGAGCAGACAGACTGTCTGGCACCGGGATCGCCACTTATTCGGAAACCAGATGGAAAACACAGCTGAGAACTGTTGCCACATTTTGTTGTTTTCCACTTCTCGAGAGGTTTTTCCGTTCCGTTTTGGTTTGCGTATCAGTTTTCCCAAAACGGACAGTTCAAGTGATTGGAAATGGAAAATGTGCGCACAACTCGGGGCGTCCGATTTCAATTGTTTTTCGTCAGTTGAAATAATTGCTTTGGCTCGTCGTTGTTGTTGTTGTTATTGTCTCATTGCAGGGAATCAGTAATTTCCTGTCCTCCAGCCACTAGCCACCAGCAGGAGAGATCTTAGATCTGCGATCTTAGAGAGATCTCCGGTTACAAACGGGCCAGACAGTCTGGCACCGCATGGCGAGCGGTGGAAAAATATGGAGTGGGAGGAGTGGTTGGGGTCGGGATTGGGATTGGGGTTCGAGTTGAGGTATTTATTATTTTAGTTAGTGTATCTCTTTAATTGGTTGGGAAATATCCAAAGGGGAGAGCACTAAGATATATATTTGGATGTCTAGAAATATTACCTATTTCGTTATTACCTATTTCTTTAGCACTTATCATTTGAAATTAAATATTTAAAATAGTAGTTTCATATATACATATGAAAAAAGAGAATTGTGATAAATTTATATTCAATATTAGATTTTAAAACCCTTTCCATTTTTCGAACTCTCACATTTTTAGGAACAAAAAAAAATGTTTTTTAATAAAGTTTTTAAAAATTTTAAGGATATGTAAAATTTAATTTACTTTGAATTCTTTAATTATTAAACTTAGAATATGTGCATCTATTACATCAAATAGTTATATAATATCATAGTTAAGATATTGAAGATTCAAGTTAATGATTTGTTAAATTAATTATTGTGTTGAATACGAATTGTTTATTTTGAAATAAATGTAATATGTAATTAAAAATAAAAGAAAAAAAAGAATATGAGAATGTTATAAAAAACTTCAGCCTTTTAGGTACATATTTATTTAAAGTTTTGGACTTTATGAATGATTCATATAATAACCTTTAAAAATTATGAGATTTTTGGTACTAATTTACTACCTATTATACTTATTTTTTTTTCCTATTCCAAAACAGTTTTTTTTTGGGTATTTTTCTGAGATCACTGATTAATTGATAAATTTAAATTTTATTTAAAAACTATAAGTGATTGATTTGATTTAGGAGGACCACTAACCTTCCATGGCAGCTGTGATGTGGAGCGTGGATTGTTGCAGGCTGCGTAGTCGTTGCTTGTAGATCCTTTTCTGGGCCATCAAGGCCTGCCGCGTGGCTATCGAGGAGGACGATGTAGATGTGGATGTAGATATGGATGTGGCTGTGACTGTGGAGGAGGAGGTGAATCTCGTTGGAGGCGGCGGTGAATTGGATGTGACAGAGTCCTCGCCATCGCCCTCGCTGCTGGAGGCTGTGCCCCCCGCCACTGGCACTGCCTGATTGGATGAGCTGGTGGCCTCCAATGCCTCCATGGTCTGCTGACGTCGCAATGCCACCTGGGCAGCCATAACCCGCTGGCGATCTACCACCAGCTGGCAGTTGGGACAGCAGCACTCGCGCCACCGACACAACCGTTTGTGGCCCTTCACGCAGGAGATGACCCCATGATTCCGGCACCTGGCGCACTTCGGGGTCCTCAGCAGGCGGCGTTCCCTCGGCCCAATTGTCGTGTCCTTGCTCATCGTGGGGCGCTGATCGAACTGAAAGGATGCGGACCGGGGAGCGGACATTTAAGCACTGACCAGAGAGGAGCAGGCAACCGCAGCTACTTGTCGCCGTCAGACTGTCTGGCGATGTCAAGTGGTTCCGTCCCCGGGGAAACGCCTCGAATGGTTCGTACGGATCGGATATGGTCGGGGGATCGGTCGGTTGGGAGATGGATGCGATCCGTCCCTCGTCTGCCATTGGCTGCTAATCGCTGCCTCTAAATTTAGACGGCCCAATGGCCGCGCAGATGTCTCGCATCAGCATCCGAAAGATACATTCGGCCACAGTCGAAATTCCCTAAGCAGAACTTTTTTAAAGGTTTTTTGTTATGGTAAAAAAATTGTATTTAAATATATAAAAATATACAATAAATGAACATATTTTTTTAAGGTTTATTAATAAATTATAACTTTTTAAACCATTTTAATGCATACACAAAATTCAAGATTTTACTCTGATCAATAATAAATATAAATATACATATATAAAATTATATTAGCAGAAAATATGTAAACATATTTTTGAGGGTCAAGTCTAAAAGTAATTAATCTAAAAATGTACACGTAACTATATATAATAATATAGATATAGTATATATATTTACAACTTGGTATTTCAAATTAACGACAAATCAAACTAAGAAAATAATGTATAAATAAATGTAATAATCAAGTCAGTTTAATAAACTGATAAAGATTGGAAAGATGCTATTAAGAAAATAAATTAAATTATATAAAATAAAGTAAATACGCGAAGTTATATTTACAATTAAAATTCAAAATAAATTTTTTCAAATTTAATTAAGAAACATATTCGAATATTCTTTGGCAAAAATTCGAATAAATTTCAGAAATTTCTCTTGATATTTTGAAAGAAGTTCGCTTTAGCGAGGTTCGACTGTATCTGGGCATCTGTGGACCATTGTTTGGACTCTGTATTTGGTGAAAATGCATATTGATTTCTTGGGTTGCTTCCTTTAATAATTTGTATTCGTTTATTTGACTCAATTCTGGTTTACTTTGTATAACAATTTGTAGCATTATCTCATATAGCACGTACACATAATATATATATATTTTTTTTCCATATAAATACAAATTCAACACGAGTTTAACTATATCGATTCATTAGTTAATCTAACAAACAGTGTGGTACAAAAAAAAGGGATTTATTCAGCGGTTTATATATTCTATAGAAATATGTGCTATTACATTTTTTTAATTTATTTTGAGGATTACTTTCCTCGATGCTTTTTAAATGCTTTCTCTATAGTTTTTATGTAGCACAGTGCGTTTCACAAGTATCGGGACAGCTGTATTCGAATATTAATAAATTTTGGTCACTGAATTCAAGGCGATTGTCAAATTTTATCGAATTTACTCGTATCATTCAGTTTTCCTTAAAGATATGTCAACGAATTTTTCACTTTGTTTTTGTGGAATTTTTTTGAGACTATTTTCGATTCCTTAAAAATGTTAAAAACTAACCCCATCAACTGTGGAACGCACTGTACAGTTTTTTTGTTCGTTTTGTTTTAACCATTTCGTAAGTGTTATTCAAAAAGTTGAGTGATTTTTTCGAGTGCATTTTAAGTAGATTAAAGCTTCAGCTTGAAGGGTGCCAGGTTTGCGATTTGTTGTTGGTCAGAATACAGGTGCGACTAGAAAAGGACTTGATATACTCGTATATTAATTATTCTCTTCAATTAATCTACAGCGGATAATTAAGGACATTCTGGGGGGGGGGGCAGGACTTTGTTTGATAATTGATTTGATTTAATTTACGTAGAATTATAAATGCTGCAAAGTTATTGTCCTTAACTGTTCAAAAAACGTTCTCTAAATTGGAAAACTATGACCGTATGTTTCGCTCTGTGTACTTGTTGTTGTAAAAACCCCCCGAAAAAACACATTTTGATCCTTGGAACCAACTAAATCTAATTTACAAAACACGCGGCTCTACAAAAATCGAACGAACGCAAATCACAAAAGTACAAACGATTGCATATACATATATATAATATATCTGTATCTGTTTTTGTGTATCTGCATTATATAATAACACATTTCTCGGCTATGGATTGTAACTATCGTAAATACTTTGATTTCAATCTTTTTCTTTTTGGTATCTCTTGACACAGACGCACTCTTCGTTTCGTTTCATTTTTTTTTCATATCACATTGCTTAAAGGGCTTTTCCATTTTCATTTTCCATTTTCATTTCGATTTCGAATTCAAATTCAACAACAATTGATTGATTGCCAAACGACGATCTATCTATAGAGTTCTAATATAGGCTGCTCACTACTTTGTACAGCACGCGAAATAATTGTATCAACTGGGAAATGCATTGGAGTTGGGAATGGAAGCACACATTTAAGTGGGGAAATTGGAGAAGCCAAGTGGCAGAATTCTCTCCTCGAAATTGGAAATAATTCGAGTGTTGAAACCCAAACAAAATAAGATAAACAGAGGCCTGTTTGGTATTTCCTTTCACAGGGAAAACTAAATAAAATTATTTTCAATCAGTATATAAAGATAAATTAGGGTAAAATAATTGAGAAGATCGTTAAATAAAATATTTCTAAGTAAGCTAATAAATTTGATTCCGAAATTTGAAATTGGTTTTAATTTAGTTTAATACATTATATACTAATGTTGTTGAATTAACTATTAACCAACATTAAATTATCAAAATAATATTAATATTTGAATTATTCAATTTATCTTAATATTATTTATGTTTCAAATTGATTTAGAATCATTAAATATCAAATTTGTTTTAAAACTATTAACTATATTTCAAATTCAATAATAAAACCTATTGTTTTTGATTGAAAATAGTTTTACATTGACTTACCTATAAATTATATTAAATAATATTTTATGGCTTATTTTACCATATCTAAAAAATGTACCTGCACAAATAAATTAAAATAATATCAGGATAATCCCAAAAATTGTAAGATTGAACAACTCCCAGGACTTAACAATTATTTCGCTACTGTATGCAAGTGTGGCTTCTATCTGTATCTGTATCTACTAGATATACAATCGGTATAATAGAAATCTTTACATAACAATTAGTGCGCGACAGTGTGGATACATTCATATATATATAATATATATATATTGATGTATATAACTAGTTAATGGGCTCGTTGTCCTTTGGTGCTGGTTTTATATATTTCCTCCTCGATTCGATTCGATCCTCCTCGATTACTGGGTAATACTTCTGGTTCTGGATGAGTTTTCTTTTGTGGGAAGTAGAAGCAGTAGAAAAGTAAGAAAGTGTGGTAAATGCGATTTTCCACCACAATTTTCAAAGGGGTTTTCCATCCCCCCTTTCCATTTCCATTCACATTTCCATTTCCAATACAATTTCCACCTAAATTGCGGTTAATTGAGTGCCAGCCAAGTGGAAAATTCCCGGGGGGGATCTGAGGACCAAACACCGCCTAGACGATGCTGTTCCGCTTGGCACTGGTCCGCTGCAGGGTGCTCTGCATGGCGGCCACCACCGCCTCCGCTCCTCCGGTGAAGACCGGCTGGTTGACTGCCCGCCGCAGGACATGCCACATGGCCACCGGTTTGCGGAGCGAGGAGAGCATCTGGTGCCAGTGCCGGAGTCCCTTGCCCACCGCACAGCTGCCGGCTACCACGTGACCCAGTGCCACAATCCCACCCCCTCCTGCTCCTCCGCCCCGGACCCCGAACACCGTGAGCCTAAGCTGGGCGGTGGTCAGACTCGGAGGCGGCACATTAAAGATCACCGACTCATTGAAGATCGGACCGCGATCCTTGCGCTTCAGCGAGGTGCGCTTCTTCAGCACCTTGCGATCGTTGTCCATCAGGTAAACCTGCAAGATATTAGATATTCAATATATTAGCTATTGTGAGATACATCAGAATTTAGTTAAATTAGATATTAAATATGTAGGATATTTCTGATAAATTATATATATTAGATAACATTAATATATATGAGATATATAGAAATATTACACACAACTCAGAAGATCGAACGTTCTGATGATTATATATTTCTGGTATAATTTATTTATGTATTTTTCATATACAATCTAATATATTAAATATATTTTAGAAATATATAATCAGGATATTTCAGGATACTGGAATGATAATTTACCTTAACAAAGATGCTTTGCACCGAGTCGGGGGAATCCGGTTGCTCTGGATGATCGGCCCGATCGGGATGATCCGGATCCAGCTTGAGATTCCGGGCCTTCACCACGACAATGGTGAGCCGCTCCGCCGTGGGCAGGTAGCTGAGGGAGAACATCAGCTCACCCCAACGGGCGTTGCACTTGCGGGAGTCAGAGAGCGGTATCCAGGTGGTAATGGGCTTCGGCAGCTCACCGATCTCCATTTCCGCCTCCCCGATCAGCGTGTGGGCGGGGCCGTTGTGGTACAGGTGGAACCACAGAGAGTGTCTCGCCTGTCGCTTCTGCAGCCAGAAGTTGAAGCTCTCGTTGTAGCTGGGGGTCAATGCGGACTTAACCACCTGGATGGGGTTTAAATGTGTATTATATATCAGTTTTTAATGTATGTTAATCTTAAATAAATATGTAAATTATTATTTTAAATTAATATATTCAAATATAGAGTTTGTAATGCATTCTAAAATTAAATATACATACTCGTATATCATTCTAAAATTAAATATACATACTCGTATATATAATTTATATGCATTTGAATTAAAATATAATAAAATCGATTTTTGTAATGCATAATTATTTTAAATAATAATATAACTAATATGTATTTTAATTATAAATATTATATTGCAAAGAAAAATGATAAAAAAAGGAAACTACAATTTAGCAAACAACTTAATTTACAATTAAGTAAAGAAAAAAGCTCACCTTGGTCTGCATGGCACCGGGATGATCGGGCACCAGGTAGATCCTAACGAAAGTGTCCAGCGACTCCACGCTGAAGGGACAGATGAGTCCCTTGGCCTCCAGGACACTAACAGTCAGTTCCATGCCCTCGCTGCTGATGCTGTTCCTGCAGAAAAGTGTGCTTGAATAAGACGCCCCCTCGAGATGGATCTCTTCCAGAACCCAAAAAAACCAGAATTTCAGAACTCACCTGTCGTAGTGCAGTCCGATGCAGAGGTAACCCGTGATCTGGGTGTAGGGTTGATCCAGCTGATCCAGGAACAGATTGGAGTCGGATGTGACCGAATCGCAGGAGATGGCCCGCTCCAAGTTGATGCCCTCCATGGAACCCGCCACCGAACCGGAGCCCGAATCCAGTGATATTTGGGAGCTGTTCCGCCGGCCCAAGCCCAATCCCATGCCCAGACTTAAAGTGGAGTCCTGCCGGAGCAGGGAGCGGCCAAAGGACCAAGTGCCATTCCCATTGCCATTCGCATGTCCCGGCCCATTGCCATTGGCCACCGAACCATTCATGCCCAGCTTGCGGAACAGATAGTCCTCGGAGATGGTCTTCTGGAGGAGATGGGGTCCCTTCACCCGCTGCGAGAGACCCGTAAAAGGATTCGTCGTGGAGTTCTGCAGCTTCATCAGGCGGCTGGACAGGGATTGACTGTCCACAAAGGGATTCCCATTGTGTTGGGTGGTTGGTGCAGTTGTGGGGGGGCAAGAAACCGGAGCTGGTGCCTCCTGGTTGGGATTTGGAGGCATCTGCTCGGTGGATTCGCACAGAAAGGGATTGGTGCTGGAGTTGCGCCGCTTCAAAGCCGGAGTTCGTCGTTCGCTCGTTTCCTGGGAAGGTTGCTCCAGATTCACGGCCAGATCCAGAGCAGGCTGCTCCATTGGAGGCACCTCCTGTTGCTGCCCCCCATTGATGCCCTGCTGCAGGGACACCTGACGCTTGGCTATGGGCCGCGGAATCGCGGTGCCCGAAAGATTCACCGAAGCGGAGGCGGTGAGTCGCGGTGGAGGAGGTGCCTCCAGTGGCTGCGGAATGGATCCGTTCTGGCGCAGGCAGGAGCGTCCAGCCGGGCGATCCAGTTCGCCCACCTCATTCACTTGCTCGGGAAAGGAGAAGGTCACCGATTTGGTGGCTGGTCCGGCGCTATTCGGAGCAACCGGCGTAGCCGGAGTAGGAGCCGGTGCCGGAGCTGGTGCCGGTCGGAGTGGCTGGGGGGGAATGCCGATGTCAGCCGGTGGCAGATTCCACAGCGGTGTGGTGGCCTCCAGAGTCCCAGAGGATGTGCATCCCGAGGCGGAGCCGCCGGCGGCACCACCTCCACCCATCAAAGAGCCGCCGTTCATGAGGAGCAGCTGCTGGGAGCGATTGTGATCGTCCTTGTCAATGGTATCGAAGCGCTTGAAGCTGCCGCTGGTGCTCAGCAGGAACTCCGAACCGGATTGGATCTGGAGTGTAATCGTTCACTTAACTGATCACTCATTTAGCAAGGAGCTGGTTGAGGAGTACTCACGCTGGCCATGTACCCGTTGGCATGGAAGAGCTTGTGCTTGTGGTTGGAGAGGCCGATCTTCTCCTCCTTGCTGGACCGCATCCGCATCCAGCTGGCGGCCCGCGGTCCGAGGCAGTGGCAGGCGAAGAGGATGCCCATCACCAGGACCGCCAGCAGGAGGAGGGCCAGGCTGGCGAAGGACATCATCGCCAGGGGAGTGCCGTCCATGTGCCTGCTCTCTGCCAATCACCTACCAATCTTCCAGATACATCTCGGGATTCCTTGAAGAATAGTAGGGGAACGAATATAAATATTTCTGGTATTATAATTACCAATTTTTATTTTCTTATTTCACAAAAAAAATATTTAAGTACCAAAGATTTATTTTTACCAGTTACTAAAAAATATATTTTAATGGTTTTTTTTTCTTGATTGGAATGAACATTAAATACCATTATATTTTTCATGTGCCTTCTCTACTCAAACACCAATCTTTCAGATATATTTTAAATATATAATATAATAACATATTACATTTTTTTAATTATCATATATTTAAAAACCAAACTCAAGCAATAATATTTTATTTTTACCAGTTGGTAAAAAGTATCTTATTATCTTTGATTGGAATTAAATATTCAATTAAAATTAAATGTATCCTAATCTCACATATATTTCAAAATATTCTATAATGTTATATGAATCATATCACCATTTTTAAACCCCAAAAAAAAAAAACAATTTCGGTGCAGTTTTCCGCTTTTCCATGGCAATGAGTTATCGTTGGGAAAAACGAAAATAAAACCCAAATGTTTTCATTGGAAACTGTTGGATAAACGGGGATGGGGGGAGATGGAATGGGTTGGGGATCTTTGAAAAACACTTTCATCTCGCATCGCTTTACACTCGAAGATTTGCCTCATCATCGAGATGTGGGCGTGTTTTTCATTCAGTTTTTTTCTTCTGTTTTCCGTTTTCACGGGGCGGACAGGTGCTCGTTCTCGTTCTCAATCCCAAACTTTGACAGTTTTCCAATTGAATTTGAAACCCAAGACGCAGCATATCCACTTCAAAGCAGAGGCGACGCAAAGAGGTGTCGAAAGGGGGTCCAAAGGGATCCCCAACAGGGGATGGGTGGGCGTCATTTAAAAAAGAGGTGTTACGTTGACAATGGATCACCCTCGGTCCGGGAGGAGGAAGGAGGAAGGAGGGCTGACAGCTCCTCATCTTCATCCTCATCCAAGCTGCTCCACAAACACTGGGCCACTCATTTCGCATCGCCAACGATTCTACGACGTTGCCATGCACTCAAAAGGCTTAGGTAACAGGACTTAACACGGATTACAGTCAAGCTTGCCTAAGGCGTTCAGGAAAATAAAGTGGAACCACAAAAAAGGAAAATAATAGTTTGGGCAACAAACCACAAAAGAATATTTATTCAAGTTTAATTTGATTTAAAAACGAGTTTAATAAATAATTCATCTTAAAGAAAGGAAATAATGGTTTGATAATAAAAGTACGACATTGCATTGTAATATACTCGTAAATATAATTTAAAGGCTTACAAAAAAGGTTTTTCTATTTTCTATAGATTTTTACAAAAAAGAAAAATTATAGTTTGCAGTAAAAATAAAATTCAAGTCAATCTAAATTATTTTATATCGAAATAAAAGAAAATTCATTTTAGGGAACTATTAATTTATTTATATATTTGTATAGTACAAATACCAACTAGTTGTATTATAGAATATATGTATTTTTTCTTTTTTTAATATTAAGACTTTCATATAGATATCTAATTTTTTGTGTAGTATCAGATACTAACTAGTTTTTGAAGGTATTAATATACCTTTAGCTTCGCTCAGTGTTTAAAAAATGATTGGCTTAACCAACCAATTTAACCCGACATTTCGCTATAGGCAGTATAGACTGTACTTTTGCTGACTTTATTAACTGAAAGTGTTGGGCTAAGCCCCTCGATATATATACGTATATGTACGATATTTTCTCCATTTACTGTCTGCCTTTGCGTTCAGTTAATAATGTCACGCCTCGGCATCGCATTCAGTTCATTGAGCTGGCCATTAAATTGGTTTAATTATGGCCGCACACAGAGTGCATTACAATTAAGTGGCCGGGGCCAGGTCCAGGCCCAGGGATGCGTCCCAAAGGATTCTCTTTAATGGGCTGCAGGCTTAGATACAGATACTTATGTCCTGCAACCTGCAACTGGGCAGCAAACAAAGAGCAAAGGATATTAAAGTCGGGAAATTGTCGCATTGTGGAATTAAGGGGTAAAGTAAGCCTTTAACTGAAGACATTTTTACCACATACACTGGAACAAAATTCTGCCTGCTACCTTTTTATATATTTTGGAGGTAGATTTACCAAACAATAAATACTATACAAGAAAAATTATGTATAGTATGTATGTGCATATAAAATATACAAAAAGTACTGTATCTCAATTTTAAATTGAAGAACATTTAAATACATACTCGTAATTTATGAATTTTGTTTAAAAAGTAAATATATGTATTTACATTTCATAATAAAATGAAATATATATTAATTTATGTAAAAGCATTTATACGTCTTCAATTAATTATAAAACTTCTAAGCAAACTTCTTTCTTAGTTCAATACTAAGAATTAAAATATCAATAAACATTAATTTAAACAAATGCACTTCATATACATTTTTCATTTGTAGTCTGTGGCCAATTATAGACGATAAAGAATTCTAAAAAACATTCTTTAATTATTATATTTTTAAATAATAATTATATTCACTTGGAACTATCCTTGACAATCATTTAACTACCCTCCAAATTTCGGAAAATCCCAATGGAATGGTGCATGATTTGTGGATAACTTCGATCTCTGAGTGCAATTGTTGTTGTAGCTGTTGTAATTGGTCACACATCGCGGCTTAGTGGAGCTCTAACCCCTTTTTAGGCAGAAAGGAGGAAGACACAGCCGCAGTAGAAGCAGCAGCAGCACCAGCAGCAGCAGCCTCTTTTCATTAACCTACTGGGAGGTCATTCCACTTTCTCTGCTCTTTTGTTGGCTTTTATTGCAGGTGGCTCTCGCCAGCTCGCACACACTCGCACAGCCCGATATATCAGATATATATGGGATATACTCGTATAGTATACCAGGCAGCACACAACCGAAGGTGTCGCCAATATGGCTTAGTCCTCCTCCGGCTGAGATGTGGCGGGCTAGTGACCTCTTTTTGCTTATTTGGAGGGGGCCGTCGGAAAATGGGACAAACCGAAAAATGAACAGTAGTCACGTCACTGGGAGACAAATGGCCATAGTACAGTGTATACATCCCCTCTCCTACCCTCCATCCACAAGACTTTCACCACTCATCCTTGATAGTTCTGGACTGATGATGATGAAAACAAAAAGAAGGAAATCAAAAAAGTTTCACTGTGAAATTGAGAGTGAAAAGCTGGCGAAAGTCAAAGTAATCAAAAAAAAAAAAAAAGAACACCCAGAATAAGAAGGGGGGCTGCAAGATAGAACGGAAAATAATAAAAAGAAAGCCCAGAGCACACGCAGCTCGTTTTTTGGGGTTTCCCATTTTCCTAGCTGGAATTTCCACTGCCCGACACTAAAACTAGCACATCCGCAGTTGTGGCAGCAACACCTTACCTATTTTCCTCAATATTTTCCACGCACTCTAATCAACTGCGACACCCAAAAAGTCCTTCATTGCACTTGATATCCAAGCACTAGTACACCTCTTTTTGATTAAATATGATTTTTTGGTAATTTTTTTTTATTTAACTTTTGCACAATAACAATGTCAACACACAACAACAAAATCCGCACAACAAGCTGCCAACTGCAAAAGCAGCGTTTCTCGGGGAAGAAGCAGAAACGGAATGGGGGAAAACGGGTGGAAAATTCGCTAATTTTCGAGGCAACACTTTTCCGGTACTTGGCAACACTGCCGCATCTGCTAATAACAGTAACTTGGAAAACTTTACTGTTAAACGGGTTTAAGTCTAGGCTGGATTTCTTTAAATACTTATAGTGAAAGTTCATTGAAGTATTTGCAAAAGTATTTTTCGGAATTATCAAGATTTATCCACAAATTTATCACAACAAGTTTTAGGATAATGGTGTGTTATTAAAAACAAATTTAAAACAGTAGTTTATATCTTTTTTAAGAGAATAAATATCATTTTGGTAACAATATTTTAGTAGATTTTTGTATTCAATTAATTATACTATATTGTTGGTTAAATTAATTAAACTCTAAATTAAATAAAACTCTATAATATATTTAACAGCAAACTTCAAGGGGTTAACATATTCCGTGTAATGTCCGTTTATTTTGTAATATTAAAATGTTAGGGAAAATGGTGCGAAAACTTTAATGAACTTTCGCCACTGCCAATAGTTTTTCCACTTTTCCAAAGGAAAACTTTAAGAGTTAGGGTTGACTTTGAATTTCGACCAATTTATAGCTTTGGGACAAGTTATGCCATACAGAATATGGCAGGATTAGGAACGAGTATTATAGCATGTACTCCTGCCATACATTTATGGTCCAGCAAAAGTATGGCAGACTCAAACTAAATATAAATATAAAAAAATAACCATAAAGTTTATTTTCTCAGATTGAACTTGTGCTTTTATTTATTTAAATTATTCAGATAGCTTTATAATATTTTTAACTGTGGCTCGGAATATTAGATTTAAATTTTAAGAGCTTAAGTTCAAAATTAAATTATAATTAAATGATGTTAAAAGGAAATTCTTTTAGTTGAAGGATTAAATACAAAATTTTTTATTTATTTTATAATTTTATTTTATTATTAAGTAAATAAAAATTAATATTAATTATATGGTTCAAACCAATTTATTCTATTTTTTTAAATTTTAAATAAAGTTTTTCATACCAAAAAATTCTAATGAATTTTTCGATTTAAAATCTTCAAAAACTATTTTTTTAAATTCCCCGTTACTTTTCCACTTTCCATTAGATTTACATCCTCTCGAGCATCATTGGCACTTTTTGGCCATCCAAAAAGAGGGGAAAGTCACGACTGGAAGGCAAATAAAACCTCTCTCCCAGTGTTATACGTTCTGGAAGAGTTATGATGCATTCGGCCGCTGTTAGTTGTCGGGACTCTGTTAGGGAGCCGAAGCCGACTGGAAGGAATGTGCAGTGCAGCATCTCGTGACTCGTTTCCAGTGCTGTTAATGGAGTTAACAGCAATGCCCCTCGAATTCAGACACTGTTAGGATTTCCCCTCTGCGAAACTCATGGAAAATCCTTGTGGATGGAAAGCTTTCGCACGGTTTCGCACAGTTTGACCTTACGGAATGTTACCGCACGCTCTAATCCTGGAATTTAACATTTGCTTGGTCGCCTTTAATAGGATTAAGAAAAAGCAAGGCAGAGCGGCAACAACAACAACACGGGCAAGGATTTGAAAGTTGAATAATAGATAGATACACACACACTAACTCACACACACACACACACACATACAGGGGCACTCACTTACACGCACACAGAGGCCGATAATGGATTTTATTCGTGGTCAATCTAGCGTGGCCCCAAAAAAAAAATATATATATATATATTCGTACATATATATTGTATATAAAAATATAGAAAATAGAGAAAGAAAATGGAGAGGAGAGGCGAGCAATTTCTGGCACACACATTTGCGCTAATAAATTTCCATTAAAAGTTGCCGCATTTTAGATTTCAGCCATTACGCAACTGCGCCAAATGTGTTGCCTGATTAAATGGACACTCGTCGCGAAATATTTCGCACGGAATTCCTTTGAGGGCCTCAATCAGCGGATTGTCCGCAGTTCGTAGTCCGTAGTCCGCAGTTCGCCGTTTGCAGTTTGCAGTTTGGAGCTTCAAAGCTTCCCAGCTTCCCAGCAGCTCACAGTTCGCCATTTGCCATTCGCCATTCGCCGTCCGCAATTCGCAAATCGAATTGCCATCAATCGACACTTTCGCAATGATATTTCCCCTTGGTGCATCCATCCATCTATCCANNNNCTTTCCCCTAGCCCCTGAATCCGACCGGAAATCGGATGTCGATTGCGGGTCAAATCCTGGTAAACGAAACAAAACCGCACAGGATAAAGCATGACCAAAAACCGAAAACAATAAAACCGGGCTCGGGGAGATGAGGTGCGGAGCAGAGAGGAGCGGAGCGGAGGTGGGGATGTCAGGGTGACTGTAAAAATTCGAAATTAAAATGAATTGAAATGAAATAAAATGGAATAGTTTCGGAGTCAAAGTCAAAGCAAATAAATTGTGCAAATTGTGGTAAATTGTAATTCCAACGCAAACGAAAATACTGTTACCATACAAAGTGGAACTTTCCTAACACGAAATAAATTGTTTAGAAACTAAATTCGGAATTTCATGGGTATATTGTTTTTTTTTGTTCTTCGGTTTTGGTAAAATGTATAAATACACTACAAACCAAATGTTGTATTTACCCAGCAATTTGTTGAGGTTTTTATGCGTAGAAATATGCTTTCAATTATTAGTTTTTAATAATTCTTGCTTGAGAAAATGTTCGGAATTTTTTAACTTTCTTGGCAGAACGATTCGTTCGAGCTTATGGAAAGCAATTGAAAATTTGTGCTTATTTTTAGAAATCCTATTGATATTCCCTAATAACTGAAACAAAAACGATAATAAAAGTAATTTGTTCTCGAACTCACATTTATTTTACGGTCTCTGCGTTCGAGTTTAATAATGCTAAATGCCGAAATGATTTCAAATGCAATTTCAATTGAATTCGCAAACCAGCTTTTCCACAGTCCCCCCTCTCCGTTCCCTTGCCCTCCACCTCGCCATTGCTCCCCCCCTTTCCCAGTCCCTATTTTATTTCCCTTGATCAGGCATTACGAAAAAGTTTTAGGCCATACAAATAAAGGCAACCCTTCGGAAAAAAAAAAGAATCCAAAAAGCCAGCATCCCACCCACCCAACTTCATAGGATGCCTATCAACGAGCCCGTCAATTCATGGCAAAATATTGCATGCCAAAAGCGAAAGAGACGGGTTGGTGAGGGGATGCAGAGGGGGTGCAGTGCAGGGAAAGGGATGGGTATATGGGTGGAGGGGTGAAGGGGGTGGAGCAAGAGAGAGAGAGAGGGCAATAGAGAGGCTGATGCAACTTGGCCAACAAAGTTTTGTGCCCCTCTGCCGCTCCCCCATTCAGGGATTCCATTCTCATTTCCATCACCATTCTCATTCCCATTGCCTTTGCCTTTGCCCTTCCCCTTTGCCCTTCTGCTCCCCCTTTCCCCCTTTCCCGCTTCCTTTCCCATTTCCCTCGGCTTTCCATTGCCGTCTTCCATCGCCCGCATCAATTGACAGTCCAATTAACCGGGAATTACGCGAACTATTTGGGTCCCGGGAAGTAATCCTTCTCGAGACCCACTCAACATGCTGCTCCTAGATGTGTCATAATTACAAGTGCATCACTTTCCTCCACTTCTCCACTATATATTTCCCTTTCCCCCCTCCATTTCTCCTCTCCTCCTTCCCGTATTTATTTCTCTGTGATATTATTCCTCGCAGATGCCGAGGAGGAGGAGGAGGAACCGTGAGCCCTGCACAACAATTTTTTCCATCCCCGTAAACACAATTAAATCTGAACAACACTTTATATATACACTTTATACACAAATTGAGTTCACGTTGTACAGTTTGCATTTTGTGTGTGTGTGTTTTTTTTTTCATTTTCATTTTCATTTTTATTTTATTTTATTTTTTGTATTTATATTTATATTTTTACACGGGCCAATGAACTTTGTCCGATTTGCAGACCGTTAAAGTCGCCTCTGCTCCTCGAGAATAGTCGTGGGCGGTTTATTTTTAACTGGTCAAATTTAATCAGCTTTCAAGGTTTGATTGATTGACGAGAGTTTGGAATAAAAGGGCAATAATCCACCTGTTATTATACATACAGAAGGTAATGGTATAGAAGCTTAAATATTTAACAATATCTTTACCTAAAAATATAGTTACTTGTTATTTTCATACATTCTATGTCAGCTTTTTTTAGAGGCGGTCTTATTAAGCCAAAATAATTTATAGTTTTGTTTACAAAGTATAAGCATATTTATTAATTTTAGCAAAAGTCACTTAAATTGTTTTAGTATAAATTAGTATATATTTAGTATATATTAGAGTTTTAAATTATTAATGCATATTTATTTGGCATAATTCGTAAGTACATCAATTCTTACTTGAATACAAAACCAAGAAAGTCTTTAAATTTTATATAGGCTCCATTGAAAACCCTCTCCTTAGAGTTTCATATATTCTGCCAAGATCGGCTTACAAATCCCTTATGCAATTCTTTTGGCAGTTATTTAATTTTGGAAATTTAATTCAATGGGAACCAAGAGGGAAGCCTGAAAAGAATTCGCCATACATTATACGGGCATTATATCCATTGAAAACCCCGTTTTTTTTATTTTGTTGCTCTAAGACATAAGGGCTGCTCCTCTGTTCAGTTTTTTTTTATTTTTTTTTATTCACCGCCAAAAATAGTTACGTAAGTAAGAGGAGCTTCTCTGGTCCGCCTCAAAAGCAAATGAATATTACGAGAGAAAAAATTGTTGTTAAATTCCACATTCCACAGAGCCCGCAGATCCCTCCATCTATATCTATATCTATATGTGCATATAGTGCATACCTATACCTATATTTTTTAAAGAGCCACTGAAAGAGCAGGCTCGGTGATAAGCTTTCAGGGCAAAGGCAGGATTAGTTTCCCATTCATGATTATTCCTTCATTTACTGTTTTTTTTTTCCTCCTTGTTCCTCCTTTATTTTGCTTTCTTTCTTTTTTTTCGTTATTTTTCGTTTTTGCACCCTTTGGCTCTGGCTCTGGCTCTGGCTTACCTTTCGTTCCATGGCAGACAGAGGGTTAAGGGTTCCCTCTGTCTACCCCCCGCCCCTCCGGCCCCTCCGGCCCCTCACCTGCCTGCCTGCCTGCCTGCTCACCTTTGCCCTCCGCTCCGATCCCCAGCCCCCCCTTCGGGCCTTCATTATGAGCGTAATCTAGTCATCGTGCCTTCAAACTCGGCCATTGATGCAGTGACTCTTTGTGTCGTTCATTGCCAGGCACTCCCACACACACACACACACACACACACCCACCCACACAAAGTCGCTTATATACACATGTAACCAAACTTGTTTGGGCGGATTTTGGCACTGAGAACAATTCAAAGATCAAACATCAATTGAATTTAAAAGGGGGGTTCTCCTTGGGGGTTCTTATTTATATTCAAAAAATAAAACAGCCAGCTTAAGCATAGCTTAAGAATTTGTTACCATATTATGATATGTACATATACCATAATTAAACAATTTTAGATTTTTCTAGCACAGAAGTTTTTATTTATTACTATATTCGCATATCCTCATATAATCTATATAAATAACGACTGAAATAAATGTCAGTTTAATGATTTATTTTAAATAAAGGTTCAGATAAAATTTGTTTTATAAAATTCTTAAATAATCGTATATCAGCATATTAAAGGTTATTTTATATTTTTTTTATAAATATATTTTACATTT
>JAJJHY010000307.1:2129365-2158465 GCA_021224005.1 Drosophila setifemur
GTTTTTAATTTAAATATTATTTTGAATTTATAATAAATACTTTAAGTATCTTATACCCTATATACAATATACTATATTTTATTCTTTGTAGTTTTTTTTGCTCCAGATAAATTCCGCATTAGCGACATCCAACTATAGCCACATATATATAAATATAAATATAGGGGAAATGGAGGGAAATGCAGAGACTCTCTCTTGCCAATGGACAAACAAGTGAGAATTTTACATTTTGCTAGCCAAAAAAGAATTTATGCAAAACAATTGTCAACAATGAGGGAAAAGAGTTTTGCTGATGGAAAATGGGCGAGATGCTGCTCCTGCTCCTGCTCCTACTGCTCCTACTGCTGCTTCTGCTCCTACTGCTGCTTCTGCTGCCCAGGGGCGGGGATTCGAGAGGGATTAGTTAGGGCCGAGGGAGGGGAGTGGATGGCTACAAAAACGAAAACATAAAGGGTGCGGCCCAGGCCCAGGCCCTAGCCCAGGACGAGGACCAGGACCAGGCGAGTGCATTGTTCCAATTCTCTGACTTTGACCCCCTGCAAAAATCGGAGCCACAAAATGCGTAGCGCCTAAGCAAACTGTCGGAAGCCCGAAAAATTACTTAAATCCGACTCACACCTTTCAGCATCGCCCCCTTTTGTAACCCCTTTCGCCGTCCACCCCTGTTCGCCACCCCCTTTTTCAGTTGTCCATCCCCCGCCCCTTGGCCACCATAAACCGCAGTGCAATGTGACATTATCTGCTTTAATTGCATAATAAAGCACTTTTAATTAGGTTTTTACATAAGAGCCGAACAGAACATTGCCACCGACCACGCCCACATAACACCATCACACCATTATCCCAAAACCCACCGCCCCTGCCCCCAGTCCCTGCCCCCTTCCCTCCGCCCCTGCCCCTGCAGCAACCGCACAAGTCGTAAAGTACCGAGGCAGGGGCGTAGTAGGGGAAGGGAAGGGGGGAGTTTGGAATTCGGCTATAGGATCACTGAACATAAAACAGAATCTCATTTAAAAACTGCTAACAGAAGAAGTTGAAGAAGCAGCAGCAGCCGCAGCCACAAACCAATGGGTGTGGTCGATGCACCGCAAAAAATAATTAAATCAAATCCAATCAATGGGTTGGCCAATGAGTCGCAAAAATGTTTCTTTAAAGGCCAAACAGAGGGTTAGATACTGCATTAAATTAATCTTAGTGAAACAGTCAATGGAAGTGGCGAAAAATTGTAACAAAATTATTGTAATAATATTGTAATTAATAACACATTTGTTAATAAACTTTCTGTTGTTAAAAGAAGAATCAATATTAATCAAATTAAAAAACCCTGTTAAAACCTCTTCTTAATATAAAATAATTTAATTAAATATAAGGTATGAGGTAAATATAATGTTATATATCCATCATTCCACATGTCTTTTCTTTAAAAGCAAACTTTCAGAAATAAATAAAATTATATTGGTTGCATTTTATTAGCCAGGCTAATAGTCACTTTTAGCCTTAGGAACCAATTGGAATTAATTAACTTAAATACGTTTGCATTCTTGTCTTTAAAGTTACTTAAAGCTCTTTGTTGTATATTTACAAAAATTGTGAAAATAAATCTGGTAGGCAGAAAAAAGAGAAAAATTCGTGCAATGATTTTATACGATTTTCGTCGTTAATTGTCAAGATAAAAATATTTCCCCAAAGGACGAATTACGTGATGAACGTGAACTAATGAAGACAGATTCGTGGGATTAAATTATCCTTGGGATTTAGTATAACGAAAATCAATTAGATATGCATTACAGTCGAAAATTGGTTTAAGAGATTGTTAAAGTTTATTAAGTTCATATTTTGTAGAAAATATATCTGTTTTTTAGCCAACAACCAAGTTTTGGAATTTTCATTGCTATAAATATATAAATAGTTACGCTTGAAAAGTAAAAAAAAAATAGGGTTTCCAATAAATAATAAAATAACTAATTAAAGTAGTAAAACAAAGCAAACGTTTTACTTATATCCTTTTTACAAAAAACAAATCGTGTCAATGACATAATCTAAACAATGTGATTTTCATAAACAAAAAACAAATGAAATTGCAATGAATATTAAATAATACGTTTTAAACCTCATAAAACTATAACAAAAGTCCAGTATTTACCAAAAATCCATTCAACGAAATTACATAGTTAACTTGTATGAATATAACCCATATTTTATCGTTTGCTATGATATTAAAAAACCATAAAATCAAATTCATATAATACTCTGATATAAATATAAATATCACTAGAATAACTTTAATGAGAGCTTGGCATTTACCATTTTTTGAAATGCATTAATATTTAAATGCAATAGTTAATGTCAACGCTGGATTACCTTTAACCAATCAGAATTTGTTTTTTTTTTTGTTCGCTTCGCACAGCGACAAACAATTTGCCGCTGTAAAATTCGCAAACATTAAACATGTAAAGCGTTTATTTATGTTTATTTTTGTTGATTTTTTTTTTTTTTTTGGACGAGAAGTACTTAACACGTCAGTTTGGCCCGAAACCCGAAATAAAAAACCCGCTCTGCTTTTTTGCCCCTCTTATTTTTATTGACAATTAATTCCGCAGCCTACAGCTGAGTTTGTCATTAATTTTTAATCTGCCAACTTTGCTCGTTGTTTGTTGTTCGTTGTTCGTTGTTTTATGTTTGTTGTTGCGAGAAAAGGCAGCCAACCAACCAACCATCCGACCAACCCCGGACAAAAAATCTCTAGATTTTCGGGGGACCCAGCTGAGCACAGCGTTTTTATATATACGAACGTTCGTACCATAGATATGTGTGTTTTTTGGTACATTTTAGAAATAAGCAGCCAGCGGTTTTTTGGCACTGAGAAAAAATCGATTTGATGAGCAATTTCGTGGCGATGCGATGGCTTCTTTTTTCTCGGTGTCCATAAAAACCCAAAAAAAAGATGCGGGCGATGGTAGGTTGGGTTTTTTGTGTCTGGAGTGCTGCCTGCTGGTGAAGTGGTGCGGAAAAGGCGTGACACAAAACTTTGGCTGTCTATAAGCATCCCCTACCATACCATACCACATATATATATCCTTTTTGGGAGAATGCCGTGAAAAACTTAATCCAAGTCCAGTCAAAAAGCTGCATGCACACGCAATGTTAACACTGCCAAAAAAAACTGGGGGATGATGAGTGGGGTGGGGTCTGCCCCCTGCTCCTGCTCCTCCTGCTCCTCCTCCCCCTACTCCTCCCCCTCCTCCTTCTGGTGCTGCTCCTGCTGAAACGACCTTCAGCTGGAAGATACGCTCCGGTTCTGTCGCTGTTTGTGCTTCAATTATGCCAAAAATGCGCACTGACACGTAAAAATAATGCATACTTCAAGGCGCGCCAACGAAACCGCATACAACTACAAAAAACCACACACACACACACACACACACAGAGGAGCGAGGGGAAAAAAGGATAAAAGGCTGCTTTGAAGGATGCGGGATGAGAGCGACTGAGTTGACAATGCTGGACGGGCGGGCGGACGGTGAAAGGCTGGAGGGGATCTCCAAGAGACGACGACGACGACGACGACGATGGAGGAGGCAGAGGCGGAGGCGGAAGAGGAAACCCGCAGCCATGGCAATGCATATAACATTTTAATTTCCTGCTTATTAGCTGGGCCACACCCACAAAAGACACGGCCCACGCAAACTAACCCAGAACAAACACACACACACTTGCACACACACACTTACACACACACTTGCACTCTTACCTACACCTACACACTTGCGCCTCCCTCTAAGCCGCCGCCCAAGCCACCCACAAAGCCACCCCCTGCCAGACCACCCTGCGAACGAACTAACGAACCCACACACACACTCGCACACACAGATACGCACACAGACAGACGCACTACCCACACAAGAGCGGGGCACTAACCCACACACTCAAGAAATAATACAATACAAACGACGACTTGGAGTGCACTCTGCGCGGGGATTAAAAATAGATTTGAAGAAAGCGCTTAAATGGAGCAAATATAAGCCGAGAAAGCGCCGAAGAAACCAACACTGCTGAACACTGCTCCTCGCCGCTGAAGATGGAGCAAAAAAATACGAACGAACGGACAGATGGACAAGCGGACAGATGGATGGACAGATGGACTAGTGGACAGATGGATGGGAAAAGGGTAGGAAATGTAAGGAAAAAGAGGAGAAGCGTAGAGCCGATAAGTAGCAGAACAATCATATTCCAGTCTTCAGAGATATACTAGAGGAGACTGGGAAATGCACTTTCAAATGGGTGGAAATGAAATATATATTATAAGCATTTAAATCTGCTTCGGAAATATTGTAAATTTAAACTAAGAAGCCTTGATATATATTATTAGGATATAAACAGAAAAAGTATTAAATTTATGACAGGCAATTTCTTATTTGATTTACTTAATATACATAAAATTATTAATCCTGTTTCAGAGATGCAGCTTTAATCTTGGAAATATATTATACTATTTATATTTATATTTTTCTACCATTTTAAAATATTTTCCATTGCTTAAAAGCACAATTCTTAGGCTAATAAACATTAGTTTCAGTTTCTTACTCCAAAATCAAAGTCATACCCTTAAAATATATATATTTAAGTAACTTACATACCCTGTGCTTCAAAGTTACCTTATTTCAATAGTTAACCAAGAATAATAGTTGCTGCTGCTGCTGCAAAGTACTATCAGAATTTTAAAAATTTTTCTTTCCGAAAGCTATCTTAAAGTACAAAGGAAACGCATTATAAAATCCCCCAAGGAAGGGTTAATTGCTGCAGAGGAAACCCGCATATTTGCACAGTCGAGTGCATAGACTTTTCAGTTTATACTCAATTAAAGCATTATAAAAGGCTTTAAAGCACTCATGTCGGGCTGAAGGGCTGGCGAACGGCAAGAAATACGTGCAAAACAAAAGAAACTAGAGGAGCAGTTCTTTTCCTTCCACTTTACAAGTATCTTTTCTTTTGCCTGGGAATTTGCATTGACATGAGTAGACGGATTAAAGCTTAAATGAAAGAAGCGAAATGAAAGAAAAGTGCAACACGACATTGATTCTCGGGGAGGTTCAAAAACCATATATGCAAAATATATGCCAACAAGTCGGATGGGTGATATTTATATACATATATACACGTATATATATACTCTTTGGGGGGCATTGGTTTGCTATTGATTGCAAAATGTGTTTGTTGCTCCGCAAAACAATTTAGAGAAACAAGCTAAGCACAAAATACAAATATGGATTTCCTTTCTGTGGGACAACATTTGACCTGGTGCACGTGTCGTATGAGTAATATTTATAGTATCTCTGAACGAGTCGCACCAAATAGAACAACAAAACAAATCGCAAAAGGGAGAAATAACGAAACAGAAACAGAAACCGAAACAGAAACAGAACCAGAAACTAAAAACAGAAACAGAAACCGAAACAAGAGCAGAGTAAATGCCGAGCAGGAAGAGTGGCCGAGTGGATGAGTGGTGGATGAGTTGAGGCTGAGTTTGGAAGAGTGGAGAATCCAGTAGCGAATCTACCCGGTGACCCCGACGGTTCGTTCGACTACTCTTAACTCGGGACATGCGAAGATGCAGTGGCAAAGATACAAGCACACACCGCCTGACAGGGCTCCTCATGCCACACACACACACACACCCGGTCGCAGATACACTGGCACACAGATACACTGGCACACAGATACGCTGCCACACAGACACATAGGCACACACACACACACAGGCGCACACAGATGCGGATGCTTATGCACACAACTGCGGTTAATCGCATAGCTCTGGAGGTGCTCACCAACCACAATGCTAATATTTTACACTTCTTCCCATTGCAGAGTTTTAGCGGAGATACAAATTCATATTTCGGTTGGAGAACTTTTTCAATTTGCATTTAATTTATGTTATTTATAAATATACCTTTTGATTGGAAGTACCAGCCATGGCAATCTTGCTTTTAGTTTGTGCAATAATTAGCATAAAGAAATATATTGGAAATTATGCATTAAGCCAATATATGTCTGTGAATTCTTGTAAACTATTTGTAATTAATTTATAAACTATTTATATAACTTTTGGAATTATTAATGTGTTATTAAAAACATGAAAAGTAATTGAATTTTTAGTGTAACGTATGAAATAAAGTTAGTTGTGAAATAGTTAATGATATGTAATGAAAAAGTATATTAAATAAAATGTGTAAGTAATCTTTTCTAATAATTAATAACCATAACACCAAATAGTACTTCACAGAAACTATTTCATACTTTTTTTTTTTAATATTTTGTACATAAGTACAATATGGGATACATCCAAATAAATCACTGAAACTATTTTATTTAAATATTCACTTATTTCACTGAAACTATTTTTTAGTATTTCTATGTAAATATAATATTTGAATAAACCTATTTTATTCCTTTTTAATATCCACTGATACTATTTTTAGTATATTTATATAACCACAATATTTAACTAGAACCCTTTAATTCAATTTAATTATGCACATATTCCACTGAAACTATTTGTAGTTTCTCTATTTCTCAAGTACAATCCCTGCCATAAACAGAGTTCTAGTTATTTACATAAATTTTGGACTGCTTCGCCCATAAACGGTTTTGTAATTATCTGAAAATATTTGGAGTGCTTTCTATGCAACCGCAGCTGTACGCAGATGCAGTGGGATGCGTTTTGTTTGTCATGAACGCGGTTGGCATCCAACCAGCCAGCCAGTCAGCCTGCCAGCCTACCAGCCGGGTCCATTTCCTCTTCACCTCGCCACCTTCCACTCCACGTTCCTGGCCCGTCCTCATATCCTTCCCAGCCCCCAGTCCCCACCCCCACCACAGGCCACCTCCTCTGGCCCGGCTCTTCATCCTCCATTGCTCGTTTTCCTGTCATAGCCCACACATTTTTCATTACACACTCTGTCCCTTGCAGCAAACGAATTTTTGGATGCGCCTCTCGCGTCTTGCCACGGCGGCTTGTACTTTGCCACACACACACGCTGACACACACACACACACACACTCCAGGCACACTCACTTACACAGAGAACAAATTAGCCAACTATGAAGGTTCTACTAACAAGGAAGTTCGTGTTATGTAACTTTTTCTTTGTTTAATAATTAAATATTCTTTGGTTTAATTTTTGGAAATTATTTCTTTAATGCATATTTGTTATACTTATTCAAGGAAGTTATTTTGTTAGTTTAATTTATGAATTAAGTCCTTGAATTTAGTTCTTGAAATTAGTGCTTGAATTCATTTCTTAAATTAAATAAATTATTTTCTAAAATCGATTCTCCAAATATATTTTTTAACATTTTTCTACTCCCTTTTTTTATGAATGCATTTTTGGAATAAATTGTCTGAACTCTATAATTTAGATGGCCCATTTTTCTCTCTGTGCACACACTCACACGCAAATGCCGGGGACGCACACATGTGTCCAAACAATATAAATCACGAGCACTCACACACACTCGCACGTACCGCACAGTGGCGGAGTTTCAGGGTTTCAGGGGGGCTAGGGAGGATAGGGAGCACGAGGCATCAGGAGAACAGGAAGCTGGATGAAATATCGATTTTAATATGAGCCAGCGAAATATACATATATACATATTTCGGGAATTAAACTAAAACGTGACTGAAACACAAACTCGTACGGACAGACGGCCAGAAGGACAACCGGAGGGATGGGGGCAGGGGCGTAGGGCAGGGGGATAGGGACAGGGACAGGGACGGAGGACAGAGGACAGAGGGAGGGACGGACGGTCAGGAAAGCAAACGCCCCGTATTATGTAAGCCATCGTAAAAACATTTTTTCCATCGACGGGACAGAGAACGGAGCGGGACTGGGACAAGGGACAGGGAGAGGAGACTGGGACAGGAGACTGGGCCAGGAGACTGGGACAGGAGACTGGGACTACTGCAAAGTGTGCAGAAAATTTTTGGTGGGGCGGACGCACACAATTTAATGTCCGTATTTTCTGCATTTTATGGTCATTAATACGGTTTGCATTTATTATTATAAGCTGAAGTTGAAAATTTCATAAATTAAAACCACGTGACAGATTCTCTGCTTCTGTTTTCGGTGAAAGGTGACAAGGTGGGTGGCTGGGTGGTTGGGTGGTTGGGTGGTTGGATGGGTGGTTGTCTGGTTGGTTGGTTGGTTGGTTGTGTGTTTTTGTGCGGTTTCGAAACAAATATTTGTTTTACTATGGAAATTTAATTCATTTATTATGGGGAGTGGTGAACAGACCTTTTGTTCCTGTCCACATTTATTGGGCTTTAAGTAATGCGGAATGAAGTGGAGCAGTAAGTAAATTTTTCTTGTTAGAAAATATTAGCCCTGACTTTTCCCACTCTTGTTGCTTTTAATTTATTTATTTTGTGTTGGTTTTTTTTTTGTAAGCTCTAATTTTGCTAGGTAATCAAAAGCAAACAAAAAATTATAACTATAGCTCTTCTAGTTACTGGGATCTAGCTGTTCATCCATCTAGAAAATGTTTTTACTTAAGAAAATAACCATTACATATTACATATTTTTTCTGGGCTTACTTGGCGTATGAGCAATATTTTATAGAAACTTTATTTAGATGGTTTTCTTTACTTATTCCAAAGTCACAACGGAACAAAGTCTTATTCAGGTTCAAAACTCACTTAAAAGAGATTAAAAATAAATAAAATAAAATATTTTTAGCATTTAATATTAATAAAATAATAAACCTAAAGATTTTCCATATACACGTCGTATGAGTGATTTTTTTATCCTAAATTCCAACTTTAGTTTATTCCCAATTGATAGGCTACTTTCTTCATCGTCCAACTGAAATGTTTGCGGAATCGAAACATATATCCATTACAATTTCCGAAATAACCATTAGATTGCCGGCATCACAACTTATTTTGGGCTGGCACGTACGTAATTTCTCCTGCATTGCACCACCAAATCATCGGAATCCACATCCACAGCACAGCACAGTACAGTACAAAACAGCCCCCCTTGGAGACCACGCCCCTGGACGAGTGCAGCGTGACCAAAACTAACTGCCGCCGGTGGTTAGCTCCGTCTCCGTGCCTGTGCCTGCGCCTGTGCCTGTGCCTGGGTCTGGGTCCGTGTCCATGTCCGGTTGCAAAGGCCCAGATGCGCTGCAGTTGCTCGGACCGGCATTGAAAATGTTGATAATTGGATTTACACGTGAATGATCACAATCTCGAAGCCTTTACTTTGCTCTATTACCCCAGCTACCAGACGGGGGAGAGATGGGGAGAAAGGAGAGGGGAAAGAGGAGGGAGGAGAGAGGAGCGAGGAGAAAGGAAAGAGGAGAGAGAAGGAAGCAAAAAGCGGGAGCAAGCCCGGCCCAGATTGAATCTGAGCCGTTTTGGCAAGGACCAGCAAAGCAAAGCCACAACCACAGCTACGGCCACGAAACCCAAAACCCAAAGCCCAAAGCCCAAAGCCCAGAGCCCAAGCCCAAAACCGGAGACCCGAGACCCACCGAGACCCGCCGAGACCCGAAACCCGGCCCAGGCAAAAGCCAAGTAATTATGATCGTAAATTGATTAGGTAACGAGCAGCCGCACACACACAAAGGGGCGGGTGGGGAAGGGAGGGGGAGCGGGGTGTTGGGGTTTCGCTGGAACGAAGGACACACCCCGCACACACACACATACACCCCACACACACACAACGAGGTTAATGGAATTAGTGTTACATAATCCCCGCTGTTGTTCCACTTCTTGTTCCCATCATAATGTGGATTTTTCTTCGGCCTCCTTTAACCCCTTCACATAATCTTTGTAGTTTTTATTCTTTTAATTCGTTCTTTCATAATTTTGCTCCACTAAACTTCCAAATTAAGAGTGCACCTCTTAATTGGGAAAGAAAATGTGGGTCCTAAGGAATATGGGATATAAGTGTATATATTTATAATTATTTGAAAAATATTTTAAAATAAAAGAAGGCTTTTTTATTTTTCTCGATTCTTTAAAAAGGTAAAATAAATTTGATTTATATATTTATAATATGTTATAAAATATATTGGAAATGTTGTATTATTTAGTAATATTTTATATTCATTTTTATCAAAATTTATTAATATTCGTTATTAATATTTCATGCTAATATTTATTTATATATGAATGTTAATTGATGTTTACTTATAAATAAATATAAATAAATGAATGTTTGCTTATTAATATTTATATATTCAAATTTATCAATATTTATTTATTCATATTTTTTGCTTTTTTAATGTATTTATTTACTTTAAAATATAACCAAACTAAATTAACATTATTTAATATAGATTTCATAGAAGCTGCTTAAAACCAACAAAAAAGGGAGTGTTATGGGGTATAAAACTTAATATTATTACTCAACTAAATATTATTACTAAAACTTTGTACTACTTTGAAAGTATTTCATATTCCTATTATAGTAAGCATTTTTAATATTTTTATTATTGAGACTCATTTTTCTCGGTGTGCCAAAAAAGGATAAGAAAACAGAGAATTCTTTTAGGCGCTCCCGATCCCGGGGCAAAGTTAAATGGAGAGGAGCATAACTATTGGACCCATCTTGATGTTATTAGGCGGGGCGTTTGCTAATGATAAAATAACTACTCAGCGGGTGCGAGTGCAAGTTTATTTCTTATAGCCTACGTGCCAGGCGTTTTTTATGGCCATGCCAGGAGGAGGCACTTGGACATGGACTTGGACTTGGACTTGGACTTGGACTTGGATTCGGGCAACATGGGGAAAAAAAAACTTTTCCCCACTCGTGGTGTTCATAAAAGTTTTGGATGCGCCGGCAAGTTGGCCTATACATCTTGCTAACAGAGATCTTGGAATCTATTAATGATTACAATTAATGAAGTTTAAATAGCTCATATCTCTGCATCTCAATCTGAGAGATACACGTGCTGAAGACTCAATTATATTTTCAAACACACAAAATTAGGTATAATTATGGAAGATTTATTTTGATTTATTGTATTAGCAAAGTTGAGGTTTTAATACTTAATCAAACAACATTTTCGTATAATTTATTTAATAAATATATATATTTTTTGTATTTATTTTTATATTTTTGTGGTTTTATTTGTAAATGTTTTGTAAGTCATTAGCTTATTAATAATATGGTTTAAATGGGAGTTGATTGGAATCTATTAATAATTACAATTCAAGAAGTTTTGCTTAATTTTTGAATATTTATTTCTTGTTTTTTGTAACCTTCTTTAATAATACGTTTTATTTGTGATTAAATAAATAATTGATGGCCTTTTGTTTTCCCCAAAAAGAGTTAAAGTTAAATTGTGTTTCTCACAAATTTCGTAAGGAAAATAAGTGAAATTGTTTGTATTGCATTTTTAGGTATTCTGTTTCAAACATTTTTCTACCTGTTACTGACATCCCAAGGAGGGCAGTGAAATACTTTCGCAAACAAAAAAGGGAAAAGAAAAACAAACCCGGGGGCAAACTGGAGGACCGAGTGCGGAGGACCTACCTACTAGAATGGGACGAGCCCAAATGGTATGCAAATAAATGTAAGGTCAGATGGGCAAATAAATATGCGCATATGCACTCGCCCGTCCGGATAGCCATGACATATCATATAGAAAATGTAACTGAATATAATAGAAGAAATGTATAATAAAAATTCTTTTGTGTGGGATGCAAGGCAGACGAATTCTGCAATTGATTTGTGAACCGAGCACCCCAAAAACCCAGAGCCCAGAGCCCAGCATCCTCCCAGCCCAGCATCCGCCCATCCTCGAATCCTCCCATCCTTCATCCACGGAAGTATCCTTCAGCCAAGCGTGAACGGAATCGATTGTGCATTGGGGGGCGTAGTGGGGTGTGGGTTAGGACAGGAGTAGCGGTGGAGGGGTGGATCATGGGGGTGAAGTGACCCCCTTGGGGCGATGGGGGGTTAAGTGTTTGCAGTGCAATGTTTGCGCACTCAGCAGCTCGAGAGCACTCAATTAGAAACGCTTAGCTAACGACTCTTCGATTCGATTCGATGCGATTTGATCAAAGCAAAGCAAAAGCAACTGAAAAGCAACTGAAAAGCAACTGAAAAGCATGCCAAAAGCAAAACAATCACGAAGCAGAAAGGGATGGCCATATCGCAGCGACACACTCATCTTCGATCGCCTCGGATTCGGATTCGGTACGGATACGGATACAGTTCGGTTACAGTTCCATTTTGAGCCACAGCTCCATCTCCATCACGAGCTGCAGATCCCAGCTCCATCTTCAGCTTCAACTTCAGCTCGCATCAAATTAATTTGCCTAAAATGTGGCACAAATCTCAATTGCAGCAGAGCAATAAACAAAAACGACACAAGGAGCAGCTGGAGCAGGGCAGGAGCAGGAGCAGCAGCAGGAGCCCAAGGAGCTGACTGAAAGCAGCAAAAACAATAAAAACATAACAAGTAAAGCACGAGCAGAAAGCAAAGCACAGCACCAGCAGAAAGCAAGAAAGCAAAAAGCAAGAAAGCAGAAAGCACCAGCGACATGTGAGATTGATGACACAATCAAACAGGTACAAAGGCCGGCAAGTGAGAGGGGGTTGCAGATATCCATAGGCGTAGCCCTACGTTTTTGGGGGATATTCTAATTCTATACAAAATTTAAATTAATATTGTTTAGAAAGTAGAAATAATATAAATATTCTACATAAGTAACTACGAGTTATTCAAAATAGTTTCGTTAAAAACGCAAATGCAAACATCTTCCCTAATATTGTAATAACTTCTATATATAAAATAAAAAATAAAGCCACTTAAGTAAACAGAATGGAAAAGGCAAACAAAAATTGCACAAACCCTATAAAATAAATCCGAATTCCATTGTTGTTTTTGCTTCGGCGGAGTTTGATGGAATCCGTCTGGCATTTTCCTCATAAAATCTTTTTAGCCAACTGTTAGTCAATATTCTACTGCAATCACATTTCCAGATTACTTCTCAACTATTCATCCCTAAGAAATGTAAATTGAAAACGATTAAATGCTGCACTGAAAGAAATATGTCTGCTTGGGAATTATTAACTGTGGGAATTACTGATCAACCGGAAAATTTCATTTTAAAGTGAGTGTTTGGTCTTTAATGAAACCAACAAAAATTAAGAAAATTTGTAAAGAATTTTAATAGTTTTTTATATACTTAAATTTTGCATCTTCTTAATATTGCTTTAATTATTCTATATGTTTTTAAAAAACTTTTTGCAGTGCATTAAGAAGGATGGCATCCTATATCAGTTTGGTTGCACAACCAGCTAGAAGTTTACCCCACCAAAATGACTATTTCTGGCAGCCTGAAGGGGGTTTCCGGGGCCTCAGTTTTTGCTCCATCAGCCCGGCCTAGTCCCCCTCCATTGCCTCCATTGCTGCACTACGCCCATGGGCAGTGTGCGAGCGGGAAGGGGCGAACGCTGCTGCTGACTGCCAAATGGAAAATGGATTTCAGTATTAATTTCGCTGACGACTAGGACGAGGACAACGCTGAGGATGAGGTTGGAGATGAGGATGGGGATGGGGCTGGGGATGGTGAAGAGGAAGAGCACGAGGACGAAGGCACGTTGGCTGCATAACATCAAAAGCGAGGCATCCGTCTTGACATTCCGTCCGGGATGCAGATGCCGCGGCAATGGAGGTGGAGGAGGATGTGGATGTGGATGAGGCTGGCACTGAGGCTGAGGAGTAGGCGGCGGATTTGGATTTTTGAGGAGGATATGGAGGTGGAGGAGGATAAGAAAGAGCTGCAGGTGCACCCGTAGATTGCGGTGTGGCTGCTTGACTGCATTGCGCCGGATTCGGACCCGCGTCCCAAAACCCAGACCCAGACCCGAACCCAAACCCGGCTCCGCATCCTAACCATGTCAGCCGTGCCTTCCGCTCTGCTTTTCCCTGCTCCACGCTCCCCGCTCCCCTTGCCACCCCTCGCCTCCATCCTTGGCTTTTATGGCCCCGGCACACCTATTTTCTATTTTCCAAAAGGATTTCCCAGCATTTGCGGCAAAATGAAGCAACAACAAAGTTGCGAAAAACAAAAAGAATGGCGGACAAAAACAGAAACAAAAATAAAAACAACAAAAACAAGCAACCGAAAAAAAAAATGTATATAAACTAACGCCAAGTTGGCTCTTTGTTATTTGGGCGTTTGGCAAGTTTCTCCGCTGCTTTTGGCCGTCTTTTCCGTTTTTATTTTATTTTATGGTAGGTATATTGTTGTGCACCCTTCGCCGAGGGTATTAGAACGCGGCTTAGGAGTTGCCCAGCTCAGTGAAGGGTCCAGTCGGTACCGGTCCCGGTCCCGGTCCCAATCCCGATCCCGATCCCTCCCGGAACAAAAAAGTAATTTCGCCTTAAGCTGTCTGCTTCAACGCGGATTTGTTTAGTTTTTTGTTTTTGGGGACTGCATCAACTACTTCAGGGACGAAGGAGAACCTTTGTTGGCACTCTCAAAAATATATGCAAGTTATGCAGGAATAATATTAACTTGACATGCCGGAGAAATAAAATCATTATGGGAATGATTTTAAAAGGAGTTTTACAGAATATACTTTTCCACTCGGCAAACATAAGTGAATTAATAGGGCAACGATTTTGTTAGAACTATATTTTATATATTTGAAGGGTTCTAAGGGTTTATATTACATGTGACTTCAATTACCTATTCAATTGAAAATATGGTTTAATATCTTTAAAACATTTTAATATATTCTCTTTTGTTGTAGAAGTGAAGTGAACATTTTAATTTATCAGAATTTTAAAGCCTTCAAATCCATGTTGATGTCAAAGTTAAATAAAATATAATTAAAACTCGAATAGTTCCAGCCGATCCCTACCTAAATCAGTTGCAAAATATTAGCTGGCAAAGGGTATGCCCAACTTCGTTCCTCTATGGCAAACTCCTAACCCCAACATGTATTTGGTTTTCGTGTTTTTCCTGTGCTGCTGCTGCTGGCTCTTTTCACTTGTCGTCGTCGTGTTGTCGTCATACAAAATAAATGGAATATCTTCGCGTTCTACTCTGCTCTTGGGGCCCACTTGCTCATCCTCCGCTTTGCCACTTACGCTGCGGTTCCCATCCGTCATGCTCTGTTCTTATTTTCTAGGTGAAAGCGCGGGACAGGACTGGGAGGAGGTGGAGGGGTAGGGGGAGGGGGAGCTGGGAATTGGGCACTCCACTGCAGCTTATGCAAAGTATTTGCACCAAAAAGGGTTCGTTCCGCTGCCACAGACATAAATAATTTATGAGCGCGGCGACAAATTGAAATTAGCATAAGAAGCGTGGAAATGCAGAGAAATCAAATGTGTACTTTAATTTCCTCATATCTAGCCCTGGCGGGAGCGTTTGCGTTCGTGGTATCGGGCCAAAGCCTCCTGGAAGACCTCGCCCACGGTCCGTTTGCGCCAGATGAGGGTGCGATCCACCACGGGCTTGGTTACCACGGGCACGGGCAAATCCTTGGCATCTGCATCATCTTTTTCCGGTGTGGACTCCTCATTGGCAGGGGATGCTTTTTCTGACAGTTTCTCGTTACCGTTCTCCTTTTCCTTGTCCTGATCCTTTGGCTGCTTCTTCTCCTGCTTCTGCTCTGGAGCCTCCTTCTTCTTCTTCTCCTTTTCCTTCTCCTTTTTCTTCTCCCCCTCGCCCTCCTCCTCGTCGCTGGAATCATCAATGCTAAAGTCGGAATCAGCATCTATATTGTTGGCCAAATGAGCAGGCGCAGGCTTGCCTTCCCCTAGCTCCGACTGGGTTTTATTTGTCGACTCCTTATCCTTCGCCTCCACCTCGTCATCCTCCTGGGAGGGGCGTCGCTGTCGGTAGCTTCGGTGCTTGGGCGCCTCCGCCCGGATGGGCTTGTAGGAGACCTCCTCCGTTGAGGGAGCTGTCTTTGGCTTAACCTCCAACTCCCCAGCGCCAGTTCCCAGCTTCTGTTGGTACAAGTGCCGATAGAAGCCGTCCAAGTCCTTTTGCTTGGTGACATCCCCGATGGCCTCGAGGTACTCTTCGCGCTGTTCCTGCTCCTTCAGCTGGTGCATGGACTCAAGCTGTTTGCGATAGGCGGCGGTCACATAGCTATCCTTGTCCTTGAACTCCTCGCCCTCGGCCTCGCGATCCTTCTGCACCTGTCGCTCGATGCGCAGCTCCTTCTCCAGCTTCCGGCGCTCGGCGTGCTTCATCAGGTTGCCAATGTACTTAGGCTTGCGCGGCTCCTGGCTCTTCGATTGCTTCTGCTCGGCGCGTCCCTGGTCCATTTCGTCGTAGAGTTCGTCGTACTGGAAGATGGTGGGATCCTCGGCCAGGGCTTTCTCCTGCTGCCGGCGGGCCACGCGGCGCTCCATTAAGCTAGGCCCGCTGGACACCCCGTTTCCAGGGGGCTTCGCCTTCAATTGCGGGGCATTCGGATCCTCATCGCTGGCGGAGTCACTGCTCTCGTCGAAAATCGAGGGTTTTGTGGGCTGTACGGGCCTGGCGGGGGTCTTCTTTTGCTGCCCCGGGATTATAAGGCCATATCTGTTGGGGTATATATTCGTTAAAATCTGTAAAAATCGTAGAAAACCATTTAAGACTCACTGTTTTGACATTTTCGGTTTGTTTATAAATACGTAGTGTGACCGTTTCGCCGGCAGTTGAAAATTACCATACTCTACTCTGGGTGTTAACCAGCACTGGATCGTACAAGTATTTGCAAATATTTGGTTGCAAATTCTCTAAAATAGTTTCCAAAACCTTAAAAGTGTAAAGTCAGGATTACTGGGAAAGATCGATTTATTTAATAATTATTTGTAACAAGTAAGTATGACTCTGGGAACCCAATTTCAATTGTTTTCAAGTAAATTATTGCCTCAATTATTTTTCTCGAATATGTGGCTTCTGAAAGTAATGTAAAACACTTGAAAATACTTATATAGCCCCATTAACAGTTACGAACGTATAAAAACACATTGTTTGAAAATATGCGAGTAATTAATATAAATGGAGAGTTTTTTAAAGAATACCAAACATGTCAAAGACTTATAATTTAATTAATTGAAATATATATACGTTGAAAACCCATGAAAATGGTTTGAAACCCCATCAAAATTCAAATAAATTTAATATCCAACCCAATTAGAGTGTCCGTTTCAATGGCATTCCGAAAATACCAACCTCTCTGCCGCTGCTAGCCAACACTGATCGACCAAAGCAACCCTGTTGCCTGACAGCTGTCAACTGTCAAATGCGGCGCCTGGAACTTCCTCTTTCTCTTTTCCGATACGTTCGCGGTCGTGTAAATTTGTGTTTGCAAACCAATCCTAGGTAATCGTCGCTTAAATTAACTGATTTCAACGAATTAAACTGGAATACCGATGGCCAAATACCAAACGCTAATGCCAGCGTCCAAATTTTCCACGATCGCTGTGAAACGAACGCGACACAATGTTGATTCTTTTTTTTACACCAAAATTTTTTTTACTGTGCTCTGGAGTTCTCACATCGACAAAGAGAAGCGTATAAAACGGCCAAGGCTGATATGTAAACAAAATGCATTTGTTCTCAGTGCACTTCCAATGGATCAGATACTAAATCCTGTTTTTTTTTGGTTATAATTTTTTTGTGTGTCGCGGCTTTTTCGATGGCTGTGTGAGAAATAGTTGAAAGCCCAAGTGTTGTTGTGTACTTGTGTGGGTGTGTTTGATGGGTTAACTAGTGTTTGAAAGGGTTGACAATGATCGGAATCAGGAATATATATAAAAACCGGCGAGATCGGTGGTTTATTTTAGCCCTGCCATTGAAAAGTCCGCCGAAATTGTTGTTGTTTACACCCACTTACATACACAAGCACAGAGTACCGCGCACACTCACGCACACACACATGCAAAGCAGCTGCATTTGGGATTTTTTTTTATTTCGCACGTGCTTTGCTTATTTTCTGGGATTTTTGTATCTTAAAGATATAGAGTGAAATAAATAACTCTTCTAAGGTCAGCCAAGAAAAGGGAATTTAAAAAACATGTTAATTGTTTCTTTAACCACAAATTCATCAATGAAATAGTCGGACGATTGTAAAATCAGTTTTTTGTACTAAAGAAATTACATTTTTTATGTATAAACTGAGCGTATGTAGTTCTATATTGACTGATTCCACGTTCTTTAACTTTTCAACATCAGCAATTAAAGTAATTCAAGGCATATACGTAGTTTTTTTTAATGAGAACACATTTCAATTTAAATAGTTAACATTTTGAGTCTGATGTTCTACGTAAATCTAAATTTTGGAAGAAAATAAAAGTAACCCAGTAAATTTCAGTGAAGTTGAGATATTAATGTAAATCATTTAACTAAATCATCTAAAAAACCTTTAAACAAAGCTTCGCTTAAATACGAACCAAAAACCTCTGTAAACTAATATTTTGAAGTAAATTTTCTCCCAAAACCACATTAAGCTACTTTGTACAGAGCTATGCTATATATTTCAATCTTTAAGCTACACAATGAGACACCCCAGACACAGTTGCTTAAAATTCGAGTAAAACTATTAGCCTGGTGGAACTGAGAACTCCAGGAGATTAAATTGCCCAGCCATGGTATCCAGGTTTCCGCGAAATATTTATAAATAAAAAACCCATCTCCCAACATGCAAAACTAATGAATCTTTCCGTTTTTGTTACAGCCATGGTGCGTATGAACGTATTGGCCGATGCCCTTAAGTGCATCAACAATGCCGAGAAGCGTGGCAAGCGTCAGGTGCTGCTGCGTCCCTGCTCAAAGGTGATCATCAAGTTCCTGACCGTCATGATGAAGCACGGCTACATCGGCGAGTTCGAGATCGTTGATGACCATCGCTCCGGCAAGATCGTGGTGAACCTCACCGGTCGCCTGAACAAGTGCGGCGTCATCTCGCCCCGCTTCGATGTGCCCATTAATGACATCGAGAAGTGGACCAACAATCTGCTGCCTTCCCGTCAGTTCGGCTACGTTGTGCTCACCACCTCGGGTGGAATTATGGACCACGAGGAGGCCAGGAGAAAACACCTGGGAGGCAAGATCCTCGGCTTCTTCTTCTAAAGTGGGATTTGCGCGGACAGAAAGGAGAGCTGAGAGCTGCGGAGGAGCTGTAGTAGGAGTTGCTATGTAGCATGTCGTTTTATTTCTCCGCCACCAAACCAACCTTACATTCAGCCACGTTTCGTACACAACCACCAAACTGATTGATCAGGCGAACGCTTCATTCACCACCCGACATCCTGGCCAAGCGCTGCAAATGATGAATGTTCACAAAGAAAAACGCGAAATAAAATGATTGATACATACTAATTTTAAATACGATTTTTTTTTTGAAAATACATTGAAATGTAAGCCGAACAAGTGATGAAACATAAGCAAACAGTAAACCAATCTGTTAACATAAACTAGCTTGTCTGTGTATATGAATTGGAGAGAGCTGATTGTGATCCAGCCAAGATCTGGGTTTCGTGAAATCTCTAAAAGAAAAACAAAACCATGTGGTCTACTAGCAGATACGTGTTTGTCATAATAAGTCAAGTAACTGACGAAAATGAGTACTTAAGTACGAACATTTAAAATGTTGGGAAATCATTTAATCCATTTTTAATTCCTTGATCTGGGTGTTGTAGATATAGTGTTAAAGATTTCCTTTTCCCAAGCATCTAAAACATCTGAGGATTATTCTGAGACTTTATTTATTATTATTAAACAAAAGTAATATTTGCAAAAATATAGAAGAGTTTAGACAGGCAAAAGGATTTAATTGAGTAAGGGATTTTTGTTTTTTACGATATAAATAGTTCTATCCATGTCCGCCTGCTTTTCGGATGTGACTTGGTGCAACGACTTCTTATGCTATTAGGCTGCACCTATACCCTATACATACCCTGCATCCTAAATCTACCATTCAACTTAAAATCTAGTTTGGCCTTATCTGTAGTGTTCCGTGTTTCCCAAGCTATCTTGTCCAAATTCAGTGTCTAGGAGTTTTATATACATTTATGTTATGTATGTCCACTCAGGAAACCTTGATCTGATAGTATATTTTGTTTTTTTCTTTATATATTTTATTTATTCGAATATAACATATATATATCGGATGAATTCGAGACAGAGCCGTACTCGTAATATGTAATCTCCGGCACCTGGCTAATTTTTTAATTTCATTTTATGAGTACTGAAATATTATTTGTTGTGTTCTGAAACATTTATTGTATTTACGAAAAATGTATTATTTTTTAATAATTAATTATAATTTTACAGACACCGGGCAATTCAGACTCCGTCAAATTAGCGACGAAATATGACGACCTATGGCAACGATTAAATATGATTATGTGGATGGTTTTTATTTTATAATTTTTTGTATTATGAAAAAATATATTCGAATGAAATGGCATGCTGAATTTAAATGAAAAGAATAAAGTATTGCTTTAATAGGCTTATCGCATTAGCAATATATATATCGATAACCCTAACTTCCGATAGTGTTTTGTCCTTGTTTTATTATAAGCTTTTCTCACGACGAAAAACAATAAATCTGCGTTATTCTACAAACAGTCTACAAAGAGTGCCAGCACTAAAAGTATCGATAACATATAGTATCGATAGTGCCATCCTTGTTTTTTTGACAGCCCTATCGCAACATCGATTGCAGACAACATCTGAAGAGACGACTGCGAGCGAATTTGTTCTTGGCGAAAAGTAATTTGCGAATATCTCGATCAAAATGACTGCCTGGAGAGCTGCCGGAATTACGTAAGGATTACCTAAGAACCTGCCGCACTACTTTGAGTTGCTGTGCGCAAGCATTGGATGGATCTATTGCGGTTACTCTATTCGCATTACGTAACTCATTTTCTTTGCCACTTGCAGGTACATCCAGTACTCGAACATTGCCGCCCGTGTGCTCCGTGAGGCCCTGCGCTCAGATCTGCGTGCAGCTGCCGCCAAGCGGGACGAAAGCCATGTGAAGTTCACACCCTGGGCCAACGGCCGACCTGCGCGTAAGTAGTCTTATTAGCCCTCCAGGATTGTGCAATTACAGGTCCAGGTCCACTGCCGGAAGCCGGAGAGAGGCGTCTGCCTTGAAATTGGCCAAGCGGAAGAAGAAGGGATTTGGAGAAAAGAGAGGGGCTTTGGATAAAAGAAAATGGGGGAAACTGTCCGTAGAAAGAAGATGATTCTATACTTCTTTCCGATTCATATTTTCATTTGATCCGATCCAGTTATACAATATTGATGGGAAAACCAACTTTTTTAAACTCAAAAGAATGTGCTGTTTTTCCAACGAACTATACTTTATAAATTAAAATCAAAAAGTGATTTAAGTAATTGTATGTTTGCTAAATTCGAGATGATCCATGAAGATCCATAAATTGGGTTTTTTGGATACCATTTAGTTGGGCTAATATGGAGTTATTTCAACTAGATATAGCAATCATCATGTTACCCTTATTCTCGACGAATTGACGAACCTTGTCGTTTTTCAATGTATTTTACAGATGAAAAGCCCTAAGTTCCATGGGTGTTTGGTCTTAACACAGGTGTAAGTCTCTGCTGTTGTTGCAACGTTGTTGTTGAAACCCAATGACTAAACTCAGTTGACAAATTGTTGAACCGAAAATTTTAACTCTGCAACTTAGGTTGCTTAAGAAATTCGAATTGTGTGTTGCCCTGCTTTTCCATTTCCAAAAAAAAATGTCTAACTTTGAATTTAGAAACAAGCTGCATGTGCAATCGATTCCCTGATGTGCCCCGAACCTTTTTAATACTAATTATAAAGATTAGATCCCTTGCAAGACATTGTTCTAACGTATTTCTCCTCTTCAACAGCTCGCCAAACTACTGAGTCTTAGATGCGTCGTTCGGCTCTATAAGATAGATGCCGTAGCCACAACCAACATCCAACACCGTAGCTACGGGAACTTTACATAAAAAACGCAAATAAAGCAAAAACCATTCGAAACTAAACGCTATGTATTTCTTATTTTGCACTTTATTGGAGTACAATGTTAAGAAATAAAAACTAATTGTTTTAAAAACATAAAATCGGTCTGAAGAGCTTGCAACAAATGCGATGAAATCGATTCCTTTTTTTGTAAACTAAAGGTTTAAATAATAATCATTATACTTGGAATACCCTTGCAGGCCGTGCTCTATTAAAGTCTAGTTCTCAAGCCCTATATTTTCCTATCATTATACCCTTGCAGAGGGTATTATAATTTTGGCCAGAAGTTTGTAACGCAGTGAAGAAGACGTCTCCGACCCTATAAAATATATATATTCTTGATCAGCATCAACAGCCGAGTCGATCTAGCCATGTCCGATTGGGAAAAAATGCCATAAATTCGCCATTTTTAAAAATATTTTATTTATTTCTTAGGAAACTCTTATTATTAATGATTATTTTAACATATCCTGCAAGTTATATCAAAATCGGACCACTATATCCTAAAGCTGCAATAGGAACGATTACATATCGCCCCAAAAGTATGCTAAATTTTTAAATGTTTTTTGTAACATAATTTTATCGCTGGTAACTTTCAAATTTCCGTTACAACAAATTCCAACAACGAAAATTTGAACTAAGTAACAGAATGGGCGTTTACTTTGATTTAATGTACCAGGCGAACAGAAAGCTTCAGCAAGTTACCAGCGATAAAAATATGTTGCAAAAAACATTTAAAATTGTAGCATACTTTTGGGGCTATATTAAATTCGCTCTTGGGTAGTTTGGAAAAAATGTTGCATCTTTTGGGGATACTTTCATAATCTCTCATTACACATGACCAAAATGAGAGAGCACAATGGAGAGCAACGGTTTTCCAAGACTCCATAAAAACAAAACAATAACAGATCGGAGACAGCCAACTGTTATTTCTGTTCGCCTGGTACATTCTGTCTGGAATCCCATACAATGCTAACCGATTTGAACGATTACGTTGTTGTAATTTGTTGTAACGTATATTTAAATTACGTCACTGAATGGCATGTTCTCTTTCTTCCCCTTAATGCTTCCCCTCTTTGTGCTTCCATTGCGGCGGGTAACGGTTGTTTCGAAATTTGTTCATTCTACTAACGGCCCTTCCTTTCCCCTCCTCCATAATAGTAAACAAATAAATGATCAAAATAAGCCTACTGTTTTTTCTGTTCGCCTGGTAATTGCTTTCTGAAATCCCGTACAAAGTTGACAAATTTGAGCCAGGGGATCAAAACAAAACCCATGCTTAAAAATAAATTAAAATTCAATTAAAACCGAGGACTTAAATGCAGATAGAGATCATTTGCAAGATCCTAGGAATCTCATTTAATTTTGAAAAATTATAGAATATATATATAAAATTAGCAAATGCTACTTTTCTGTTTACCACAGATGCTCTTTCCCTGTCCCTCTCTCATTCTCTCTCCCTCTCTAGTTCGGGTTTATCAAATTTGACCAAGGATAAGATTATAAATTAAAAAAGTTATATTTGAGGAACCTTTGCCAGTTGTTCGCTTGAATCTTTGAACTCTCAGTTGAACCGGCAGTTATATTTTACATAGTCTCTATATTTAACTACTCAACATTTAGATTAACAATCGTTTTATCGTTAGCACTTCAAGGGTAGTAGGTCTTCTTAAAGCGGCCTTCCCGATTCTTACGCCCACCTGGACGCACCGCCTTCGGCACATACTCCTTTTCGTGTTGGTCGAGCGTCCGTTGCCAGGGATTGATGTCCAGATCGTAGAATCTCCGTTTCGCCTCCATCGAGCGGGTCTTGTTGTCGATCTTGTACAGCTTCTCCCACAGATACGTTTCCGGCAGCTCCAAGTGGCGCGGCCGCTTCGAGGCCAAATGCTTCACGGTCTTGTCGATAAAGTCGCGCTGCTCGAAATCCTCGTAGTCCAATGCCCGCTGTGCTACAAACGGCTGCAGCTCCTTCCCACTTCGCTGGACACTTGGCGCATTGGCATAGAAGGCTATGAGCTTTCGCAGGGCAGCGTCGTTGAAGTCCACGCACTTGCCCTGCGGCGAGATCTCGCCATAGAGCGGCAAGGGTGTTGTGCCGCGACAAAAGTTCACTCTCGGATTCACCGCCTCGTTGTTGCCGTGCAGGAGCAGCGTGTTCAGTTGATACTCGTAGAAGCTCCACTCCCGGCCGTTCGTAATCACAGTTTGCGTGTTCATCGGGTAGGTCAGCTCGTTGTAGGTATTGAAGCCATTGTAGTTCGCCTGGGCCAGCAGCCAGGCATACGAGGCCTTGATCGCCTGGGCATCCAGAGCCTCCTGCAGGTCGCGCTCTCCATAGGATTCCGGGCGCAGCTGGAGGTGCGCCCGCGACTGAAAGGAGAGCACTCCGAAGTTCTGTCCATTGGGGCTGGGCCAGTAGCCGGGCACATTGATGGAATGCTGATGCTTGGTGCTGTAGCCCAAGGTGCGGGCGTCCTTCTTGAACCGGGGCAACTGCTTGCTCAGCTCCAGGTTCTCGCTTTCCTGCGGCGTCTTCCAAGGGGCCAGCTGAAAGCGATGGCGCAGCGACAGGTATGGAGATCCGGTGTACTGCACCAGTCGGTCGACGCTGTCTTTTGCATCGTCCTTCTGCCAGTCGCGTCCCTCCTTCGACTTGACCACGTTCTTGGGGGGATCCACGCCACCCACAGCCCAGAAGGCTTCGTGACGCGGATTGTAGTCCACCTCCAGTTCGCTCAGGTGCGGGTAGGCGGCACTCAGAGCCTGCAGCAGACTTCTGTTCAGCTGTTCGACCACGATCTGGGTGAGCTGCTGCTCGGTGGCAATAGCATCCAGAGGGGTGCTGGTCGGGAGCTGGGACAGGTGCCTAATTTGGGGTTTATTTTGAGTTTGATCTCACTTTGGGAGGCTGCTCACTCACCTGTGGCAATCGTGGGCGAACTCGAGGGCTTCAATGGCATCCTCGCGGACGGATTTAAAGAGATCATCTTCCTTGGCCTCGGCGCCCACCTTGGGTTCCTTGGTGGCGGCAGGCACACGCTCCTCCATCACCGTTCGCGTGTAGTGCTGGGTGAGGGGCAACGCATTGTAGGGCGTCTTATTGTCATTGAAGTCGATCACCTTGTATCCGTAGTAACGCGGCATGTTGATCTTGATGAGCTTCTCCTCCACCGTCGGCACCTGACGGATCTCCTCGTGCCACTCGGCGGCATCCCTCTGCTTACGGGCCTTGAACGTGAGATCCCGAATCTCCGGATATTCCGGCTCGGCCAGGTATTCGCCTTCCGCCGCTGTCTCCCAGCGAGCCGCCTTCTGTGGCTGTTCGCTGAGCAGGCGCACACACGCCCCCCGCAACTGGTTAACGCGATGGAACCTCAACATCGAGCCGGTTTATTTTATAACTAATTGGATTTGTTAACTAGGTATTCCAAGCTGAGATGCCGCAGAGCAGCGTGATGTTATGACATCAAAGCGTTATCGTTATCGGTTTGGGTTCCGGTGAATGGGTTATCGGTTAGTGGGGACACTTATTAGTAGGGTTTTGATTTGTTTGGCGTTTATTTGCGATATATGTATAAAACAAAAACAAAGTATCAGCAAAACAGCGAAAGTTTTCTTTATTTAATGTGACTGATTAATAAATTGTGTAGCAAACGGGCACACACTAAACAAATCCAAATCTAAATTTCTGATGGGAGATTTTATTGGAGATTTCAGTGTGACCCTAAGTATACATACTGTGGCCAACAAATGTAACGGAATTCTATTAAGTTTAAAATACTAATTAATGTGGAACAGTAAAAATGTATTCTTAATGAACATGTATACTTGGTTATCTTACGAATGAAAAACATTCGTTTTCCTTATTAACTCCATTCGCAACAAACTTGTTTTGTAACGTCTTTACTATGACCTCGTTGTAATCTGGTCACTCCACGTCACACGGAACATCGTTTTGCTGATCGGAGAGATAAACTCTACAACAAATGTCGATATCAAGTAATTAGTGACACAAACACAAAAGCTATAAACTATAAAACTCGCCACTGTGTGCGGTTTTTCCAATTCCACCTTCCACGTAGTGGAGTCCACAGGTGTTTTATTGTTTTTGAAGCGCGGCCACATTTATCCGAACGTTTCGATTCCAGTTTTTGTTCCAAAAGCTAGGCTTTCGTCTAGCGAATAACCAGTTTGCGATGTTACTGTGAGTCGGATCGGATCGGATCGAATCGAATCGGATCGGATGCTCGGAGATATCCGATAGTTATCTCTCGCAGGTACCTTTTCATTTCTCCTTTTTCGCTGGTTTTTGTGTGTGTTTCATTTGAAACGCTTGTGGAAAGTGCAGTGAAGACATGTCCAGCGTAGCCAAGTTAAACGCCAAAGCAAACGCAAACGCACAGATACCAACAAGTGGCTGCACCGATTATTAAAATCGTTTGTTTATTCAGAGTGCACACCTGTGTGTGGGGGGCAGCAACAAGTGTTTTGTATATTTGTGTTTTTTTGTTGTTTTATTTTGCATTTTTTTGTGTGTTATCGTGAAAACGCCAGCCAGCCATTCGTAACTCCGCTTCATAAGGTAAATAAACATACAGACATTCGCATGTTAATATCCCTGTACAAATATGCAGTGGATGTTGTTTTCGCTACATACGGCCGCTACATACATATTTAAGCCAGTTTCCCCAAAAATGACCAAAGCGACGGAATACCAGGTAGCCAAACTGGCTCCTAAATTTTAACCCGTTACTCGCCGAGCTAAACGGTATTTTCGTATTTGTGCCAATGTATGCAACAGGCAATTCCGACCCCATTAAGTAAATATATTTATATTCTCGATCGGCAGCATCAACAGGTGAGTCTCTCCGTCTATCTGTCTGTCTGTAACAAATACCTTGATTTTACAAAAAACCATAAACGCCAGAGCCAGCGTAGTTTATGTGTGTGTGTGTGTGAGTATTTTGTATGTTGCGTTCGTAAAGTTTGTTTTAAACTGTGTTTGCCACGCCCCACAACGGACAGGTGGTCGGAGGGTCAAATCCTACATATACTATATCTACCACCTAGGTGGCGTTGATCGAGAAAATATATAGGTTTATACATCATCATAGCCAGCGATAGCGGTGTGCGTTACTCATCGCTTTACAATCCTCTTATCTAAATTATAATAAATGGGTCCCCAAATCGCGACCCAGATTACAATACCAATATTTGTTTACATGATCGGACCATTCTTATACCTAGCAGCGGCTATTGTTAGTTTAACAACGGAGGAGGAAAGTTATTTCCGACGCTATCGAGTCTATATATTCATGAACATTATCATCATTTAAAGTGTACACTAAAAGCCCTTGACTTGATCGCTTAATTAGATTTCGTAAATTAAATTACACAATTTTATGTAACGAGATAGTGTAATGTATCATTTAATTTAATTCAAGAAAATAAAGAAAGCTATTTAATTTAATAAAACTAAAACCGAAAGTATTTTATAACAAAAGGTATATACTTTCTAAGAATTTTGCATTTATTACCATATTTAGAGTCGTTAAAGACACCGCTGTCGTGGAATTTACCACACGAATAAGATAATATAACTAATATATACGGTTGCAAAAATGGACACACCCGAACCGGAAAACTCAAATGAGGCGAAAGGAGGAGCAATCAGCAACCAGGACAACGTGGACAATGAGGATTCACAGGGATTACCGTTTTGTTTCGTTCGGGTAAGTGCAATATTAGCTATTAAACTCAGTAGAACACATAACTAGCAGGGATTGCTTATAGTGATATATCTAGGTATATCCGTATTTGAGTTTGATCCTGGTAAAACCTTAATGTCACGACAATTAAAAAAAAGGGTTCACCAAAATAGAATTTCTTGAAACGAACAACGTAAACTGCAGTGTATTTGTTCAATATTTACACTAATAAGATATATGGATATTAGTTGGGATATTAGTTACCAAGTTGGGTGTTACCCCAAGTTGTACAAAATACAACATAGGAGTTACCCTAAGAGCTGGACATTGCTTCGTCGGCGGACTCGGCTTCTTTGGCCTTGGACTCCTGGTACTTGATGCGGTACGAACCCTCGGGATCGTAGATCTTCTCCAGGCGTTCCCAGTCACTTGGACGGTTGTCGATCAGATGACGCGTCACTTTGTCAGCTCCGTACTTTTGCTTCTCCGTACATTTGGTGCAATCGGATTGGATGGCATCGGGCAGGATATCTGCAATAGATGGGCATTATTAAATGGTGCAAGAGGAACTCCCTTTACTCCTCCACTTACCCTTCAGCATTCTGGCATCGGGCGTGCAGGATCCGGTGCCCTCTAAACACTTGATGTAGTTGATCAACAGTCGCTCCTGTTTCAAGATCTCGTCCAGATCCACATTGTCGAACTTATTGTCATATAAGCCGCCATCGCCTGCAGGCTCTGCTGTTGGAGCAGCGGTTGGTGGATGTGGCAGGCCATCTATTCCATAGAGGGCCACGCAGATCAGGGCAACCAAAACGAATAGCTTCAGCATTGTCAGGAGGTGGCTCTGCCAAATTCTCTGTGAGCTGCATTCCCAGCTAGCGAAGGTTTTTATATGTAGCTGGAACACTGCGTGTTTCCCGTCTAGTTGGATCACTTGCCAAATTAACTTAAATTAAATAAATTGATTTTGATTGCAATTGGCCCATTCGTCATTGGGTAATAATGTAATGACATTTCTATTTAATGTTGCATTCGATTCACAGCGGAAATACTATTTGTTTACCAGGTGAAATAGCTAAAATCGGATCACGATTTCCAATACGTTGAAAACTAAGGTAAACATTTGGGTACAAGTGAAAGATATTTTCTGTCAAGGTTTCTACAGAACTAAAAGTCTAGAGTTTTGATCTCTGATTTTGTTTCACGATTTCTGAGGAATTGTAAGCCTTTAATTGTATATTCAATAACTCGAATTCCATTTTCACTATTATTTATAGGGCTCCGATCCCAGAGCCGCCACCTGCCGAGGCAAACTGCAAAGCAAACGCTGCAAACTAAACCAAGAGATCAACAAGGAACTCCGCCTGCGAGCAGGTGCTGAGAACCTTTATAAGGTGGGTATA
>JAJJHY010000307.1:2158499-2214143 GCA_021224005.1 Drosophila setifemur
GCAATACTTTGAAATTCCATTTAAATAATAGGCCACAACCAACCGCAAGCTGCGGGATACAGTTGCCCTAGAGCTGAGCTTCGTGAATTCAAACCTGCAGCTGCTAAAGGAGCAACTGGCCGAGTTGAATTCGTCGGTGGAAATATATCAGAGCGAAAGGTGAGATACGTTTGCTTCCTGCAGTGCGCTTTCTTTCCATATCCGGTTTTCGTGACGAGTTTTGCTTTGCTTTTCAGCCATAATGGAGTTATGCCCATGATACCGTTGGGCCTGAAGGAGACCAAGGAAATTAATTTCATGGAACCGTTCTCGGATTTCATACTGGAACACTATAGCGAAGAGCCCTCGATCTATATGGATGCTATAGCCGATATGACAGACACCAGACAGGTGAGGATTGCCCCTCCTCCAAACAAAAGTTTTCGATTTGTTTTGACCAGCTTTGTGTGTTTGTAGGCCTCGAAGACTCCCTCGCGGGATGCCTTCGGAGTGGCTTTGCTTTTCCGCTACTACAATTTGCTGTATTACGTGGAGCGCCGCTTCTTCCCCCCCGATCGGAATCTGGGCGTGTACTTCGAGTGGTATGACTCTCTGACGGGTGTGCCCTCGTGCCAGCGGACGATTGCCTTCGAGAAGGCGTGCACTCTGTTTAATTTGGGTGCCATCTACACCCAGATCGGTGCGCGTCACGATCGCACCACCGAGCGTGGGCTGGACTCGGCTGTAGACAGTTTTCTGCGAGCAGCTGGTATATTCCGTCACATCTACGATACGTTCACCAATGCCCCGTCGATGGATCTGAAGCCGCAGGTGCTGGATGTCTTGGTTTCCCTGATGCTTTCCCAGGCACGGGAGTGCCTCTTCGAGAAAGTGCAGCTGCAGATCGAGGCACTCTGTCTGCCGGACTGCATTCATGTGAGTAATTCCGCCCGATAATGGTTACTTATCTAAGAAAATATTTGTTATACCCACATGCAGCTATTCCGCGACTTGGCTGGAGAGGCGGCGCAATTGTCGCTTGAGTACAATGAGATGCACAAGAATATTCAAGTGAATGACACGCACACATATCTGCCAGAGTGCTGGGCTGGTCTGGTGCCGCTCAAGGCGGAGCTCTACAAAGGTGGGCATTCAAGATGGAATTATTCTAATTAAATAACTTTAAACAATACATTTTAATCCGCAGCATTTGGCCATTACTACAAGGCGCGCAGCATAGATTTAAAGGCGGGGCTCTGTCTTTCGTCGAACAACCAAAAGAGCCTGGAGGCTTCGGCCCATGAATCGTTCATTGGCAATCTACGCGACGTCACTGATAGCTTTTCCGGCAGCGAGGAGGACACCGCCCCAGCCATGGCCATCAAGCACACACATTTCCGCGAAGCCTTGGCCAGCCATGAGGAAACACAGCGACTGCAGCGGATGTGCCGCTTCCTAAAGGTAACTTTACTTAACAATTAGGATAATCGATCTGAGATTAATGGTATTCCGATTTTGTAGAATAAGAAATCCCTCGCGCAAGTCATCAAGGAAGCGCACTACAAGACGCAGGAGGAGTACGAGAAGTTCACCTTGCAAGAGTCGGCCACTAACATGGACGAGTGCTACGATTCTGTGGAACGTGTTGTAGAAGGTAGGAAGGTAGTAAATAGAGACCACGTTACAGTCTAATGTATGCTCCTCTCCTTTAGCTGCTTCGAAATTCACATTATCGTTAACCGGACCCGATTTCACATCGTATAAGGTCGAGGATCCCTTCAGACGCCTGGGACCTATAGCAATATTTTCCGCACGTCGTCACTGGACAGCCCCACGATGTCTGCGTCTGCAAAAGGGTTCTTCCATGTACCATGACGTCCCCTCATATAGTTCAGCCTTGGACAACGAGGAAGAAGAGCACGAAGGTCAGCTGAAGAAGCAGTTCGAGAACTTTGGTTTTCATGTGCGCGGCGATGCCCCAGTTATCATTGCCCACGTCGAGATTAATTCGCTGGCTGACGTGAGTATCTGAATTACGAAATTGCAATTACGAAACGTAATTTAATAATCGGTGGCATTCTGATTACAGCACGGTGGCATCAAGGAGGGTGATTTCATAGTTGAAATAGCTGGCATAGACGTCAAATGGTACTCGCACCAGCAGGTGGTGCAGCTAATACAGTCGTGTGGTTCCGCCCTGGACTTGAAGGTTATAACACCGATGGATCGGAATTATTTGAAGGTGGGACATATACTATATATTCTCCTGTCCAGCTCCTAATGTAATTTGCTCCAACCTCCATCCCTTAGCCACTGTCCTCGAAGGGCTCCATATCAACGCTGTCGGCGGGCAGTTCATCGGGGATATCGTCGGGATCTTCGAGTCCCACCAGCACTGCGACCAAGCACAAACTCCACCTGAAGAGCACCTCGACAACGGCACGATTCGTTGGCGGTGTTACGTCCAGTCCGTGGAACCCATTCCGCCGGACGCCAAGCTTAGCAAAAATATTTTAAGCTGCCTGCAGCCAACCTCTGTCAACGTTGGCCAAAAGAATACCATCCAATAGCCCGTATTTAGGTTAGAGTCGTTTTTTTATACCCTGCGAAGGTATTGCAATTTGGATCAGACGTTTTTAACGCACAGCAGAGTTGTGTGGGGACCCCCATTAACCATAGAACATATATATGTACATTCTTGATCAGTAAGACATGCCAAGTGGTTATATCAAAATCAAATTTCACACCCATTTTTGAAATATATTTAGGAAGATCGAGTTTGAATGAAATGTTTTAGGTCATATGAGCAAGACATTGCTGTTATCAATATTTTTTATTAAATAGTAAATTTAAAAGTATTTAACTTAGTTTTAATTAATTTCACGTACTTAAACTTTGAAGTTATCAACTAGGCCTGTCTTACTGAAGATGAATAAATATGTTTCACTCAGCCTCAACAAATGGAACAATATCATTCCAGTACCATACAAAAAAATTAAAATATGTTTTTAAATTTAAGGAGTTACCGATTTTTTACATTTGTAATATAATTGATACCATTGTGCCCTGATATGAGATCAACCTCATAATATTTCAAGCTGCAGTTCATACATATATTAATAATTTAAAAACTAAATATATTTTATTTAAAGGAAAACAAAAATGTGAAAAATAAAATCATCAAATGGCAACAAGTTGGATTTGTTTTTTTTTTGTTAGTTTGGAATGCATACACACGAGATGTTACATCTCTGACCAATACCTACCGTTGGCAACTATTTCCGGAAAATCAGGAAATTCATGAAAAGCCCAAAGCTGGAATCAAGCTAATCTCACAGGAAAAGTCGGTTTGGTAACGCGCAAAAGACAGACACTTGTTGCTTGGAGAAAGTGGATGATCTTTCTCTGGCTCTGGCTCTGGCTCTGGCTGGGATCAAATCAATCTGAATGAAATAAATGGAACAAGCGCAATTTAATGCGCACAATGACAGACAAAAATTGTGATTTTTTATTTCTCATTCTCATTTGGTTTTTGGTTTTTGGTTGTAATGGGAAATGTCTCAAATGAAAACACTTCGCTCACCTAAAGGATCTCAACTATATAGATATATATGTAAATCGCTCCTTTATTTTCAAACATTGCATTTAATAGATATAAAATAAATTAATTCATTGTACAGAAAGTGTGTACAGCAGATATCGGTTATATGTAAAACCGCTTATATGCAAATATTGCTTTTATGCACAAATTTTCGAGTAGTTTTAATATAAGTGTTTACAAATCGTTATTGATTATTTGCAAACATCGCTTACATGCAACATGTTCTTTACATTATGGCTATTATATATAAGCGATATCTACCATATCTCTCGAACCAAAAAGTTGTGGTAATAGTTGATATTAATGGTAGTGTATGTCTTCTTCATTATTCGGGCGATTTTTAATGTTGTAAAAATAATTGTTTTAATATCATTTCTCTAAGCCCTTCGAATATCGCTCATTTATATTTATTTATCGGATACAAAAAAAAATCAACAAAAAAAAAACAACAACAACAACAAAATACTGTGGCAACATATTTCAAAACGTTCCTCGTTATTTCTGGAGATACGAAAAATCTCCGCCTGAGAATACAAGTGCGTTCCGGACTTTTCGAACAGGAAATTTGTTGGCATAGGAAATATATAGGAATTGTTGCACAAAAAAAAAAAAAAACAACAGAAATTGTTGAGAACGGTGAGGAAATATGTACTTGTATAACCCAAATAGTTGGAAATTACTTAACGAGATTTTGAGATGTTTTGTTTTTGTTTTTATTTTGAAAAAAGTTCTAATTACCCGGGAACGCGCACCTTGTAGAATGTGAAAGTATTTTCCTGCAATCTTCAACTTCAACTTCAAGTTCAACTTCAACTTCAACATCAACATCATTCTGTTCTGTTCTGAGTAATGAATCGTACGACAAAGAGCGATGTGTATATTTAAAAATACATACTGCAAACTGATGCATGTTTACAACATACACACCCATTACATTCATAAGCTTACACTTAAATGACGAAATGTTTACATGTACACGAATTACAAAGCGCCCCAAGTACAAGTACAAGTACAATTACACTTATAATTGTTGTGTTAGTGTTTCCTTCTAAACGGTTAAAGTTACAGTATATTATACGGTACAATATTGTTTACGTTTCAAAAATAACATTAGCGTTGTTCTTACATTTTAGTGGTGATCAATTTCATACCTCATTCCCTCACTTTACGCAAGTCATATGGATTCGTAATTAATTATATTTTCGATTTAACATCTTTTTCGTTTACTTCAGTTTATTTTGTTATTTGTATTTTTATTTGTATCTTTATCGTTATCTTTATCTGTATCGTTACTTTTATCGTTATCTTTACCTTTATCTTTATCTTTACCTTTACGTTTACCTTTACCTTTACCATTACCTTTACCTTTATTTTTATCTTTATCTTTTACGTGTATATTTATATTGTTTTGTTTCTTATTTGGTTTTTATAGATTGTTGAATGAGAACTGGCAGTATTGCCCAAAATTTTTCTATCAGTCAGTGGTAAGATGGCCCCAATAAGGGGGCATTTAAATCCCGGGCTGGGCCCGGTACACAATTGTTTAATATCTTGCCGCTTATCCATTACCAGCGAAATGTTCAAGTTCTCTAGAAGTCTTCCAGAGAGTCGTATAATTTACTAACTAACATAAATAATTACCGTCTTTCTTCCGTCTTCAATCGTATTTACAGTCGCCTCATCTTACTCCTTTCTCCTTGCTCCTTGCTCCTTGCTCCTTGCTCCTCTCTCATTTCTCATGTTTATCCTTAATGCATTTTTCTACTCGAACGCCGGCATTGCTTTGGTCCGAGGGATACAAAAAACTTAAATTCCAAATTTGTTCTTCTTAGGCGTGAATGTGTTATATATGCATATGCAAGTGAAGCCCGGGGACAGGCGGACAAATATACTATATGTGCATTAATTAACGAGGTTGGTTAGTCCATAACTTTTCTATTCTCAAACAGAAATAATCCTATCTTTTATGAAGTTACTTTGATTCGAATCGGAACAGAGACGGACAACTATATTAAGATATATACCTGTCATGGGTAGGATCGGGCCAATTGATGCTCTGATTGATAGAATATCCTTGAGTTGTTGTAAGATCAAATATCTATACCCTATACTGATCGGTTCAGATCGAAACAAAATAAGCTGTGAGTTCTCTTTTTCTATGATTAATTAATTTCTGATTAATAAATGAAAACTTTAAATATTGATATGCACAGGTTACGGATAAAGTGCAATGGAGATGGATGGAAAATCAAAATGTGGAATTTAAAAATGAAGCAAAAAGTAAGAGCAACTGACACCGCGGGGCAAGGCATTGATCAATTTCAACATTACGTGTTCTTTTTGCTAAATTTGCATTAGGCATTGTTTTTTTGTTTGTTCTTTAGTCTCTGAGGACATGTCATAATTCATTTCGTGGCTTGTGGATAAATATATCCGTATGGCATCTTGTTAACTTCTGATGTGAAAAACTTGTATTTTCCCAGGGCGTAAAGTAGGAATCGATTTTGGCTCAATCCGCTTCGTTCCCTCACTGGTCTCTGTTCTTTGGCCAACTTCTAGGGATTCCCCTGAACACCTAAAATGCATTGCATGAAGCTCTATTAAACCTATTTTTAGTTAATACTATTTCAATTGTTTTTTTTTGTTTTTTTGTTTCCTTGTCATTAAATCTAATTTTAATTTATTGTGGGCTACCTTCCACCACCACCATCATCACCACCACCGACATTTTTTTTTTGGTTTTGGTTTTGTTTTTGGAAAATGAATATTATACTGAAATGTATATAAAAGTAAACAATATTGTGTGTGACAATATTGTGCATGGGCAATTTGCTTCCATACTTGTTTCTGGGTAAAATACGCGTGCAGGACGAATATTCTCGATGAAAACACACTTAACACTATAACTCACTCTCCAGCTCCTATTATTTATACAAAAACCCAAACAGAAAACAAAAAACTATATACAATTAAAGGCTTTCGCTGCCCCACGGTCATAGTTGCAGTTGCAGTTGTTTGAGTAAGATGTGTGTCCAAAAATTAAATGCAATTCAAATTCATTTGTCCGCCTGACCCTGGCTGGGGGATACAAAAAACTTTGGATGAATCGATGAACCTCAGTGTGGATAAGTATCTATCACTCATACAATGTAATACTGGTTTTTATCTGTTTTGTTTTCTTTGCTTTTGTATTCAATAGATTTTTGCTTGGTTTGGTTTGGTTTTTGTTTTTGTTTGCTTTTGCTTTTGCATTTGTCTTTTGTTTTTGTTTGCTTTTGTTTTGGTTTGTTTTGGTTTGTTTGTGTTTGCTTTTTCCTTTGCTGTCTGTCTCTTGTAACGTTAACTTGTTCATTCACATTTACATAATTAGCCTATCATTAATTGTAAGAAGGTGCTTCTCTGTGTTGTATATTTTAAGCGAAGCATAAAACTATATGCTAAGGTAATCCTAAAGTTCGTTACAAGTGGTGCCAATAATAGCAGAGAAAAACTACCTGATGCTGCGCTCCATCTCTGGATCCATCTCTGGTTCCATCTCTGGTTCCATCTCTGGATCCCTCTCCAGATCCGTCTCCAGATCCTTTTCCACCTCCTTCGCCGTCCAGGGGGAGTCGCGCAGTTATCTTAGGGAGAAGTGTGAGTAATAAAGATTGTTTCCGTGGTGGCACTATCAATGCTTATATTCCGGGTAGCAGCCATTCTCGATGATTTGTCCGGTCTGACTGTTGTTGCTGCTGCTGGTATCGCCTGATTGTTGCTGAAGCGGCTGCTGCTGCTGCGGATGATGATGATACAGCTGCTGCTGCGGATGCTGCTGCTGCTGATGCTGCTGCTGCAGATGATGCTGCTGCTGCTGATGCTGCTGATGCTGATGATGCTGACTTATGCCCGTTGTATCGGACACCTGCTGCATGGTGCGTCGCATGGGGGGCGGCTGGATAGCACTTCCACTGCTTTCCGTCTCCGTGGAGGGTGGCGAGGGATAGAAGTCCCTCTGACTTACACTTATACCATTTGGGACGACTGACATACCCATTATAGAGCTGCTGGCTGCTCCCGCCCCCGTTCCCCCGGAGGATTGATGATCGCCGTGGTGCTGTTGCTGCTGCTGCTGCTGATGCTGCTGATGCGGAGAATGCTGATGATGGATACCGCTTTTCGTTGCTGACCCCGCCGCCGCCGATGAGGCCGCCACTGATGCCGACATGGGTCCGACGCCGTTGTATGGTTGGGAATCCGACATTGTACCGGATGGCGGCTGGTCCAATACCACGACGGATACCACATCCTCACTCGCCCACCGGGCTAACTGTTGTTGAGCTTGAATAAAGTCATCACTAGAAAATAATAATCGTAACAGGAACAACGGTACATGGTAAGAACGTAAGGGGGCCAAAATGGGTTGGGATCGGTCTTGGGATTAGATGGCTGGGTTGGATTTGATTTGATTGGATTTGATTTGCTTTGAAGGTTCCACAGGTATCAGGTATATCCATATCACCACCAGTTTAAAACAATAAACCACCAAAATAAGGCATTTGCGTTTGGAGTTAAAAATTACTGCAAATTAGATATTTAAAGTGATGTGCATTTAAATTCTCATATGTTATTACCCTTATTTAACATTACTAATAAATCAATAAATACTGGAACACATAATTGCCCTAAGTATATACAACAAAAATCACAATTCAAAAGGGAAAAACATATATATTCAATGTTGAGGAGGATGCCTAGGAATGTATCTTTCTTTAACTAATTTCAAATGTTCTGTAAAAAACTGTATCTTTCAGTTTCTCTTTCCCTTCAACATAAAACCAATAATTGGAATCCCAACTATATATATCTCTCTATATAAGTAACTGTCTAAAACAATGTAAGGGATATATCTTTCTTTAACTAATTTGTTTTGATAGTTTCCAATCTTTTGCTAATAAATGTATCTTGGAATTTCATCCAGCTTCTCTTTTCCTTCATCATATAACCACTAATTGGACTCCCAACTACTATATATATCTTCCCCTATAGCACCTGCCTAAAACCAGGTAAGGGATAAATAAAAATGGATTTTGGAAACGAGGGAATTCGGTGTCCCCTAAATGGGCACCCTTTCGATACAGATACATTGGGGGATAGATAGATAACCGAAACCAAAAAAAAAATACAACTTAGCAAACTAAAGCAAACTCAGGATCGGCTAGAAGGAACGATGAGATAGATAGTGGGCCAAGGCCAGGGCCTGGGATTCACTTACCTTTCGCTGTCTGGGGTCTCGTGGCAGTCGAGCCGGGCATCGACCACGTTCCGCTCATGGTGGTCGGCGGTCTCGTAGATGCCCTCATCCTCCTGGTGCAGATGGGTGTGCGAGGAGTGGTGCGACGAGTGCGGCCCATGGGTGGCATGTCCGTGGGCATGGGAGTGATGCGTGTGGTGTCCGAATGCATGCGGGGAATGGGACTGATGCGGAGCATGCCGCCCGGCAGGGGCTGGCTGACGGTATCGGCCCCCGAAGGCGAATCTCGACTCCTCATCGGAACGGGGACGACAGCGACTGCTGTAAGACGGATGAATTGTAGCGGTTTTCTGAGATTGTGCTAGTTGCTGGTTGGAGCTGGGAACGATACGGATAAGAGCAAATGGAGCAGCAGCAGGCAAGTTCTCAAATACGTTAGTGGGCATTGCAATCAATTGGGTGTTGGTGTTGGTGTTGGTGTTGGTTTGGGTTAGGATTTGGGTATGGTTGTGGCTTTGGCTTTAGCTTTCGTGGAGTTTTGTATGGCTGACTGAGACTAGAAACGCTTTAGCCCTAGAAGGACATACTGAGATTGACATGGAGATTGACATGGAGATTGAGACTGAGATTGGGACTGAGGCTGAGTGGAGCGCAAACTGAATAGCATTAGCAATGCAATGTTGAGAGAGACAGAATGCTGATGAAAGAACGTGCATCGAGTGTGTGGAATGCTTGATGTATGCTTGATGTAAACAGAGGAACTGAATCTGAAACTGAATCTGGATGCAAGTGTGGGCGTGCTACGCAATGGGCAACCAACCTTTATCACACAAGGTATTCCAGCCTGAGGCCTGCAAGAAATGCGAATAAAAATTTGCAACGGCTTGAGTTTTATTTTGTCTGGTAGTCTGCAATCCACAATCACACCAGCCGACATGCTTGTTACGATCTTAGGCTGTCCTTTTATATATAGTTTTGCGAATCGGTATTATATATATGGGGTGAGCAGTTGGGAGTGTCGGGTGTGGGCTGTCGGGTGTGGGGTGTGGGCTGTTGGGTGTACTGATGATGCTTCTATGAACGAACACATGGAACACTCTATGCATCATACATCATTACATTGTTACATCTCTGGGAATACATTGGTTACCATTGGATGAGAGGTGAAAGAACGAGTCAACGGTTCGAATCGGGTGAAGAGAAGCAAATTTCCATTGGCTATAGCTATAGCATATATAACACCAAGCGCTGGGGACATGTCGAAGCATCTACATCAAAATTATAATGAGACCACTCGACTTGATTTGAATTTCAGTTGGCGCATGATTTGAGCTGAATACATATGCCCGAGGATGTGAGGATGAACGAGAAGAGTATGAATATGAGTATGAGTATGGGTCAATGGTCAATGGTCAATGGTCAATGGTGTGTGTGAATGCCGATGGGATGTGCTTAAGTTCAGAATCAGAAATGACACTAACCCTTGAGATGACTCACTACAAGCGGCGGAACTATCTAATCTATAGTGTCGATCAGCGTCTGTCTCCGACATGCGTATATCCTCCGACCCGCTGGGACTCATGTGGCGCGACGAATGGTGCTCCAGCTGGCGGATGAGGTCCTCCAGGTTGCGGATCCGCAGCGGTCCCGTCGACGGGGCATCGTCCTCGTCCGGCTGCTGCGGCTGCAGGGCCAGGGTCGACGGCTGGTGCAGCTGGTGCTGCGATCGATGGTGATGGAGCATCGCGCTGCCATGCGACACACCCCCCGACATGGCAGCCGATCCGCCCACCGCACCAATGCTCGACCCCAGTCCCATGCCCCCCAGACCCGTTCCGCTCCCATCGAGCAGGATGGCATGGACGGCGGCATTGTCGCAGATGTTCTCCCTGGAGCTCGACTTCGATCCGCTGGCCCGTTTGTACGGTTCCGCCGAGTAGCCCAACTGGGCATTGTTGCAGTCCTGCAGGGTCTTGCGGAGCATCTCCTCGCTGAGGCTGCCACTGCCTACGGGCGTGTTTCCGGTTCCGGTGCCACGATGGGTGGCTGCATTACGCAGCGCCTCCAAGATGTCCTCGTGGTAGCCATTGAGGGATTTCAGGGTACGCTCCACCTCGGAGGCAGCTGCCCCGCCGCTGGTCGAGGCCAGGGTGCCGTCCTGGGTGATCAGTTCGAGGTTGTCCGACTGGTTGTCGTCACCCCACTTGTCCTTCAGCTGCTCGCCGTGCACCAGGCCGTAGCCGTGCTTTTTCAATATACCCTTTTCTGTGGTGGCCAATTAATTATGTTTAAGTTCCAATGTACATGTAAGAGAATATACAAATTTTGGTAGAGACAAGCACGGGTTGGCGGGTTGGGTCATCAAATACACTGACAGGTGGTGGACAGGTTGACAGGAGGACACGGGGACAGGTGGACTTATACTGTATGACACGGCAGTGAGTGCGTATTAAATCCACAATTCAGTTCTATATAGTATTGCAACAAAATCACCGATATGCATTCAACGGAGTGTGAAACAATAATGCCTTGAAACTCTTTTCTTAATTTTCATTTGTACATTACCGACCCTTCTGATACCCTTGCAATGTTTTAAGAAATATATTTTGAATTATATTTCTGATATAAAAATAGTGTAAAAAAAATTAAGCATCAGAATCACGACTATTTATAAGAATATTTTTTTCTAATTAAATAATTTTTAAATAATTTTTAACAAATTGCAAGGGTATTAAAAAGCATTGGTTTCCTAAGCCAGACTTTCACTTTACTTTATTAAATTTTAAAAAGGTTTTAACTAACATTTCTAACACTAAATTGATTCCAAGTAAATACTTATTTATCACTTCAAATTCCTTAATAATCAACATCAGAACCATGTATCCTAAAGCTGCCATAAAATCTGTTTAATTAATTAATAACTAAGCCAACATTTAAAAAATAATTAGAAGAACCTGGTAAATAAATTTATTCTATTTATTTTTAAAACATTTTCATGACTATTATTTATATTAACAATGTCGAAAATTAAATTCAATTTAAATCGAAAAATTTCAAAAAACTATTGTTTCAAATTGAAAGTGTATAGTATTGGTATTGGTAACTCTCAGTTAGTGTATACTCGTTTCGGTGCAAGGAAAGTAAAAAAAAAAACTTAAAATAACGACTCTATTTCGCATGGACACATACCTACATATTTAACAGATTTGGTCATCTGATTCTGGCATGAAAGTAATCGTTTTTGAAATATTAAAAAATATGAGGTGTCTGAATTGACATGGATCGTCCCATATATATATGTACATATATGTATATATACTATGTAAGCTACTAGCAAGAAAATCAGGGTTTCCGAAAAGTTGAAGCCAGATAGTTTTAAAATTAAGACACTATTCCACATCGACATATGTGTATGCTTGATATATTTAAATATAGTTTTTTTCTACTTTTTTATGTGTAAAAATGCGTCGCAGATATTCTTTTCTAAAAATCTAATATTTATTTCAGAATCGCATAAAATAATAAACATTTGTGTCTTGAGTGAGAGGTCTCTAAAATTTCTCAATAATTTAGATGACAAAAAAAAACAAAATGTTTTAAGCTTTTGCACCCACGGTTACTATATAAATAGATACACTTATGATTCTTATGGTTGCTACAAATGAACTCTGGATCAGTCGCAATGAATTCAAAACTTGAACTGCTACCAAAGCATTGAAGAATTCTATATATCTGTCTAAAGTCAATAGTTTCAATAATAAAATATGAATATATATATAATGTTTCTATTGTGCTAAGGCGAAAGCATAGGAACAAAAATAGTGCATCCTTTTAATGATTATTTAATTTATAGTTTATTAATACAGTCTTTATACGACATTGAAGTTTTTCTTTGCATTTAATTTATTTTACAATTTGCGGGAATTTTATTTAAATTTATACATACTATTTTGAATTTAAAAATAAATTTGAAGTGCTATAGCATATTTATAAATATTTTGTGTTTATATGGACAGTAACTCGGACAATGCTGATCAATAATATTTATACTATAAATACGAATATTACGATTTAGTTTTCATTCCCTCATATTCTTATATTAATTATTTTTATTTAAAACCAAAGTAAAATAAACCGAAATTATTAAAAATATATTATTATGAAAAAATACTGATCAAAATATGTTTATGGCTTTAATGACATTTCTGATAAATACACGAAATGTAATATGTTCGATTCATTCTTTGGCAGCTAAAGCATCGGAAGAATCTTTATAATATCCTTAAGACATTAAAAAAAATAGTTTCATTTAAATTTAGAAAGTATTTACCAATCAGCTTTTAAATATCCTTAGTTAACTCATTAGTTTTTTAATAATTAGCCATTGAATGAAATCTTCAATGTCGTGTCATGACCGTATAAGCAAGATTAAATGTTTAATTTAATCTATTTTTTAAGAAGTTTATTTTTATTCCCCAGCTAACATGAAAACGAATGTCATTATTAATATATTCAGGTATGGTTTTATATATATTTTATGAGTCATATATTTTTCTTAATATTGTTATTTCGAAATTTGAACTATTAATAAATGCGAATTTTTAATATTACGAAATTTCTGTGACTCGTATTTTGTTATGTTTATGAAACTGTTTTGTAGTAACTAAAATAATGATTATCTATTAGTCAGTATATATTACCTGCATGTGACTGATCATCCTCGCCACCTGTGGTATAGCGACGTCCATGGATGCCCTTGTCCCTAAAAGGATTAGAGAGAATATTTATATATTAATTAGATATATAGATGATGCATGATATATAATCGGTGGTTTACCCACCTAAAACCAGTCTGATTGGCATAGACCAACTTGCTGGATCCATCCAGGGAGACCTCTTCGACGGAATGATGGTTGGGGGCCGTCGCCGCCCCAACGTAGCTCTTGGTGATCGGTTTCTTGGCATAGGGCGGATCGTACTTGAGAGTGGTGGTCTTGCGCCTATATCCATATCCCCATCCGAATCGGCGTCGTTGGAGTCGTTTATTTCATTTATATGCGTTATTTTTTGATTATAGATTTTGCATACACACAGGGCATATAGTATGTGTAATAATTCGAAACGTGCAGTTATGCATGTTTTATAAGGTATATTTTCGGTTATAGTCATTATATTATATTCCATTATACAGAGATTTGTTTGTTTGTTTTTTTTTTTTCAATTTTCAATTTTACGTCAGTGTTTGTAATGTTGGGGTAGGCGTATTTTACGGGTTATTCGGAGGTTTGTTTAGGTTTTGTTTTGTTTCAGTTTGTTCAGTTTTGTAGATAGATGCAAAATGTATTCGGTTTACAATGTATACAATATGTTTTTTTTTTTTTTTTTTGGTTTTTTTTTTTTTTTTGGTATTGTATACATTTTTGGTTGGGATTTTAGATTTCGTTTTTGGAATGTGAACCGATTTGAATAATTTTTAATTTTGTTTTTGTTGATATTGTTTTTTTTTTTTTTTTGCATCATTACATTGATGTTGTTGTTGATTGTTGTTAGGAAACGAAATGTTATGAGATTCTTGATTAATAAAATTTGAACAGTTTGCGAGAGTACATTTTGTGTGAAATGTAAAAAATATTATTATGAATTATATATAAAAAATATATATTTTATATTAGGGTGTCCATTAAGACCCTAACCAGACGGCGGCGTCACTTCAATCGTTTCGAATAGGAATAGTCATTACATATGGTGATATAGTTTAGATTAATAGTTGATATTTCTGATATTGGAAATTTGTTTTTAATAATCTTTAAAAATAGGAGATATTACTATATTTTAATTATTTAAAAGAACTTAAGACTTTGAGTAAATGTTAATAGTTAAATATTAATATCTTATCCAGAAGTTTTTATTATATACATAAAGAATACTTTTAAGATGGGAGAACATTTTTCGTATGATTTATTTCGGGAATAAGAATTAAATGAAAATATTTAATATGTATTGATTTCGTTATTCGAATCGATTGAGATGGCGCAGCGGTTTGGTTACCCTATATATTTATATATATATATATACGTATAAAAATGATCACACACTTGTATGCCTGGACTTTATGAATTAAATGCACACCCATACAATACGTATGTTTTCAGAATTGTCGTATCATACAGAAAAAATCAAATGAAAATGCAAAGCCATTCAAGAAAACCGAAAAGATTAGTACCAAAATGTACAGGCGTAGAGTGGCAACGTGTATTTTCAATGCTTACATCTTTTTGGAATCGAATTGAAAATCCAAAAATGTTTTGAAAGGAAACCGAGAAAAGCATAACAAAAACAGTAGATATACAGGAAATTTCGGAATCAAAAAGTATACTATCTAATTTTACGAACATGAATGTACAACATCGAATTGGAAGACGAAAGGAAAACAAGATATAAACCGAATAGGAAGAAGATTCAATACAAATGTAGAGAGAGAGAGAGAGACAGCCAGATAGAGAAGAATCTCTTTTTTTTTTTTGGGAAATCATATGATCTTAAGCAAGTACAATTATGGGTGCAGTAAGAGGGGGACGACTTAACAGATACATGCGATGATGATGTGGATTGGATGGGATGTGGAAATTGAATAGGAGCGGGATCGGAAACGGGAACGGAAAATGGATCGGAAAATGGAGCTGGAACTGCAACTGGAACTGGAGCAAGAGGAAGATGGAGAATGGAAAATGATTTCTCAACTGTGAAAAAGGTCAACCGGGGGCCTTTGATCAATTATGAACATGGTGCTTGGTGATTGCAATTACAATATCGTTAGTTGAACTGTTGGGTTTTCGGGTTTTGTCATATTCAGATTCGGATTCAGAGGTATCACAGTAGTAGTGGTAGTGGTAGTAGTAGTAGTAATGGTAGTAATAGTAGTTCTTGTGTACTTGTTTGTTGTACCTGTTTTGTTTATATGTTTTTGTGTGTTTTTAGTTTGGATGTTTCGGTGTTTGGTGTTTCGGTGGTAGTAGCTGTGCCTCTTATCGATTCCAATTCTCATACCATATACCACAAACAAAACATACATGCATGCTTTGTGTGTGAACATTGTATTCTGATGTATTCATTATGTCGGCTCATCAGCTTATCGGAACACAGCGGGCTAACTCAGCAGAAAGCACCACCATAGCTCAAAGTCAGTTTCGTCTATGTTGGGCCCTAAGAGCGCAAAGAGAACTCGAGGTCGTGGTCGAATCAATTTTTGGGCTACCAATGCGTATACGCAATTGAATAGATCGAACACAAACAGGCACTCAATATCTCAATATCCCCTTCGGATGAATATTTACTTAGTTTTCTTTTCTCTTTTCTTTTCTTTTTTCTTTTTTTTCATTTTTTACTCGGCTTTGGGCTGCAAGTTAGCGGGCGGGGCGTTTGTGGGGTTTTATTTAAATGGTGGTTTTCTTGTACGANGGGGGCTTGTGATGAGTGACGGGGGGAGAGGCCCCGAAAGATACTGTTTATGGTGGTTATAATATGCATTGTGTTTCGTTAGTACATTGGAGGTATTCTATTTAATTGATTGGTTGAGTGGTTGTTGGGTTGGTGAAGACATCACTTAGCTTGTTGGCTTATACACATACGTACTCAAAAATGGGTTTTGGAAGAGTTGTTGTAGTGTCGGTTGGGACCAGACTAAACTGAACAAAAGTAGTAATGAAAAATGTCAACGAGATCACCGCCGAGCCGAGCTGACGACAACGATATATATATATATATGTAATATACACAAATGGCAATCCTTTTGCATCCTTTGCATTGCCGGTATCAAATTATGTGCTTTAGACTCATAGAAACCATAAGTTATTTCAAAAACCAGAATCGGTGATCAACTCAAAATTGTACAAATAAGAGCATTTGTTTGTAAAAGCATATAAATCTAGAGCCAAAATCATAACCACTGCCATAACAAATGAGACTACTGCGAATGCGAATGCATGTACATAATATACGAGTATTATATTTACGGAATCCTCTCTTATGTACTGCCTAAAGATATCATATATGTATATGTGCATGTGCTTTCAAAACTATAGTTCTCAGAGGTCCGACTACGGAAAATAAACCAATGACTTCAGATCGACACTAGACAGGGATATCGGGACTTCAATTTTCTAAAGCACCACTATCCAGTTTTTTGTGTGTTTTTTTGGAAATCAAACACTAAGTACTGAAAGCCCATCACGAGTTAAATCGGAATTTATGTCCGACTTCTGGAATATATAGCCCTACACAGTTTGGTTTTTAAATATGGTGAGCTGATCAAAAACATGATCGTTTCCAAATTTTGACTTGGTATTTTCTTTAAATTTGTTTTCCCTCCAATTGGAAATAAAATATATTTTAAATTATATAAAAACATAATCAATCTTATCTGTTTCGATCCTCGCAACCAAAACATGGGGCGATCCTATTTTTTTTTTTGTTAACTATACAAGGCAAAATCCAAAGTAAAAAAGAAATATTTGGCATTGGGAAAACTTAATTTATATTAGCAAAAATTAGTTCTAAATATTTGAACACTTTAAATTAGTTTCTTGTTTACTTTGGGACTCACCTTGCTAGAATAAATTTGGATTTGGGCAAGAAATAAAAACAGTGTTGTTTCGTAGTAATCTTATGTCACTCTTAAATAATTATTGATTGAAAAGACCGCTTAAAATTGAGATGTTTCACTCAATAATCCCAAAGTATTAGGTTTATTTGAAGCTTCCCCAAAACTGGTATTTCTCTAGTGAACTCTAGTGAATAGGCTTCGGTACCTTTGAGCGCCCTTTTTGTAAAGTATCTCGTTAAGGCATTTGGAAAATGGAATTAGTTACACTCAAGTTAGGGCTGCAATTCCTCTTCTGCGCTTCAGCAGGATTCTGTAAATCTTATTAGCTTTAGTAGACTCTAGGATAACAGTCATCGCTGTTGATTCATGCAGGGCTGGACGTGCGAAGGGAGTTCCACTTTTAGAATTTCAGAGGGCATGCTGCGTCGAAAATCATAATCGTTTAGATTTTTTTTGATAGAATTAAAGATCTGTGTAGTTTTGTTGTTGTAATAGGCCAAGATTCAGAGATCGGAGAAATAGGTGTTTGGTTAACTAGTTTAACATATAATAGTCCTTTCGGGCGCTCGGATGGAGGGAATCAGAAGCTCAGAATCAGAATCAGAATTGTCGTTATTCAATTGGGACTTGGTGGAGGCTGAGGTGTGTTCAGTTAACAATACATATAGAAAGTTACTAGCATATAGTAGGTGTGAGGACACATTGTAAGAACCGAAATCATAATAATACTCAATGTAGTGCAAAAATATGAAAAGCCGTGGCGAACGCCGGTGGAGGGTAAAAGGGGGGCAGCAGGGGGTATATAGATATATAGAAACTTCCTATCCCAGATCGGATAATTGCCATGAAACTGTATGCTTTGTCATATATAGCTACCATAGGAATGATTGGTTCGAAATGTGTGTAACTTTGCTGTTTTTTCTTTTCTTTTTTTTTTTTTTTGCTTTTTTTTTCGAAAATATAGTAGTTCAATTCAATGGAACGCCGCTCTAGAACTTATTATTAGTTTAGGAAATTATTTGTTAAGTGTTTAATGTCAAAATGATTAATTTAATTATTAAAATCGTATCCTTATAAACAATTGTTGAAGAGTTAGATATATATTATTATATGTACATATATTATTATGAAGAGCATAGTATAAAAGCCTCCAGCGATTTTGAAATATTATATTTCATAATCTGTAAAAAATTTGTATGACCTTTGTTTAATCGGGAAGTGATCAAGTGATTTTGTTGTAAATTTTTTAAATGTTATTTTCGACGCTTAAACGAAACGGTAAATAAGATCCAAGATTTGTTGAAAAGTTTTTTAGCTTTAAATATACTAATTGTCCAATTATCCAATTGGTTCGAAATATTCGTCACACATACAATTTCTCCGCTTCCATACCCAATCCTGTTTTCGAAAATATTTCATAATCTATGGGGGCAGCTTTACCCTGCTAAAATCATCATCCATTATCATCTACACCACAACTATGGACTACGGAAACGAAACACACAAAAAAAAAAAAACACAAAAAGAAGAAGGAGTATAGAAGCGCTTACATACATTCTCGAAATATTATTCAGAATTCGAGAACTCACTACCCTCGAAGGATCTCTTGGAGTTTTTGCAAACAACTCAGCCACCAGTTAACCAAGTATTTTTCTTTTAAGTAAATCCATTTCAATCGAACAATCGAACAATCGAAACATCGAACATAGCCAAGGATGTTGAATCATTTTTGAAATAAAGAGAAATCCGGCGTACGCCACTGGCGATATATATATCATTAGGTGGGAGGTTCGGGAGTTACAAGTTCTCATGTGAGGCTTAACTAAAACAAAACTAAGACAATGGTTTTTAATGCTACGACACAGATAAATTGATCAAAATGTGGTTAAAAAAAATAAACAAAATTTGCAATTGCAAGTGTTTTTTTTTTTTTTGTTTTTTTTAAGTTTCAAAAAATATTTATATGTTTGAAATTTTTTTTTTTGTTGTTATTCTTTTTTTGTGGTTGTAATTTGTATTTTGTATTTAGAGCTGGCTTTTTCATTACTTCTTTTCAACTAACCTCAGACACAGGGAGAAGTTTCTATGTACTACAACTGACCTGTAGCACAATGCCATCAAGGTGAATGTTATAAAAACGAACCCTACAACTGACATTAGAACGCCGACTAGGAACACTGTATTTGAGCCGTGGTAGTTCTCTATACGAGACATTTTCAGCCAAATGTTTCGATATTTCCGCAAATGTAAGTGTTTTTTTTTTTGGGGTTTTTTTGGGTTTTTTTCGGGTTTTGTTTTGGTTTTGTATGGTTTTTGATTTAATTGGGTTTTGGATTCGGTATTCGGTTTCGGTATTCGGTATATGTATTTCAGTCAGATTTCAATTAATCAATCGATCGGTCGATGCCCCAGCATTTCGTGTTGCATTTTAAATTTCGAAGTTATTATTGTTTTATTGAGTTATATATATTTTGTGTTTTTGTTTTTTTTTCGATTTCGTAGTTTTAAAAATTCATTATTGCAGATGGTTTGTAGGTTGGCCGAAAAAAAACAAGCAAATACAACATTTGGTATGCATTGTGGAAAATTAGTTACATAAATTTGTAATATCTTTTTTTTTTTTTTGCTGGATTTCAACCAACCCAATAAGTCTAAGAAAGTATTTTCTTAGGCATCATTTTAGCCAAATGCTTTAAATAAATTCAGATGGATCATTTTCTAAAAACATATTACCTTATTGCACTGACACACATTTCTGAATCCTCAGCTCTGGTGATTCCAAGGACCCCATCACATCGTTAAGTTTTTAATTGTTGGGTTTCGTTTTAATTTTAAATATTTAAATACTGATGTGATGGGGTCCTTTTGGAAGCCATGTTTCAGGGGATTGCAGCAGAAATGCTCAAAAGCCAAAATAGACACAATGAATGTATTTTGAGTTCTTGAGCATTTCCTATATGAGTGGAAAGTTAGTTTATTTTTTTTTATAATGTTTTGGTGCGACACCAAAGATGCTAACCATACCGTGCCGTTCGATTTTCCGCGATTGTTCCAGTCAAAAAAAATATTATTTTACATTTTGTTGGAAAATTTATGTTTTTTTTTTTTGGTTCCTTTTTCTTTCTAAAAATTCCTAAATACACGAAGGCAGCTATGGCAGCTATATAATACAATCAATCTTCAACTATAGGAAAAGATCCCTTTTCCCATTACTTTTCATTGTTATGGTAAAGCCTGAGCCAAACTTGATTGAATCAATAACACACCTATTATTAAATATTCTCTGTTTATTGGTTAACTTTGAATATGAAAAAAATTAGAAATATTTTTTATTAGTATTCCTATTTCTTGTCTAGCAAATACTTTAGTATAATTTAAAATTTAAAAACTGATACTGGCACGGTATGGTTAGAGAATCGTAGGGTCAACCTAAATAAAAATTATATTCGGTTGACAAAAGCATAGCCGAACGATTCTCACAATTGCATTAAATTTGATATTTAATTTATTGATTTGTTTAGTTTTGGTCTTCTATGACAATGGTAACCTTAGTTGTACAAATTTTAATATTATTATTCTTTACAAATAGGACCCAAAATTTATATTGTGTTCCAAAAAAAATAAGGATTCCTATTGACCTAGTAAACTTCTTGGCAAGCCGAAATTACTATATTTGAAGTAAAGACGACTTGTTGGCTGCTCAACATTTTAGGCGTTCATTCGAAACATCGCTTCTATGACATCTTTAAGATATAATGGTCAAATTTTAAACGAATTTGGTGTATCTTCAAAATCAATAATAATATAAATAATTTTATTCTATATTAAGATAATCGAACCAAGCCTGATAATTTACAATGTATATTAAGCTTGGTTCCAGAACACTTTAAAATAGGTTTGTTTTATCCGAATTTGGTATAGGAAAAATCTAGCCTTATATTCCTAGTTATTAATAAATAATATATATATATATACACAAATTGTTTTATTGGAGTCTGCCAAGTTTGATGAAAATTGAAACATTATATTTTATAGCTGCCATAGGTACGAGATTGGGTCAGTTAATTATAACATTTATCTTGCTTTCTTGATTAAAATTCACCCTTTATCGTCGGTTTTATTTTGTAGTACATACATATGTCGGAAGTAAATTCCGCTGTTGATGCATTTCTTTCGTAGAAGCCTGCTGTTTTTTTTTGAAATTATAAATATTTTTAAGTTTATTGTTGGTACCTGGTTCTGAAAGTTTACCTGCACAGGTTTCACTGTGCCCTACCACAACTTTCGACTATTGCGATGTTTTTTTTTGAGGGTTCATGCTAAATTATTTAACGCACATATATATATATACATGTTTACTGTCAAAACGATATTAATGAGATTATATAAACACAATAGAAATAATGTGTATAATTAGATGACAACACAAGAGTAGGACATTTACATATATGTTGGTTTTTCTGAGTGTACAGATTACGGCGACAAATTACAAAGCACGTACAATTTTCAAACTGGCGAAGCACTACAAATATTTCACACACAGCAATGGAGACAGAAGACAGACAGTTAAAGATAGTTATTTTTTTTTTTGATATCGTAATATATAGAGAAATGTCTGTACCTAAACATGCACACACACACACACACGCACGCACACACACATGTACATCGAGGAGAATTCTGATAGATTTGATTCTAATAATATCCATCTGGGAGGAAAAAGTACATACTTCAACTCGAAATGGTCAAATAAACTTAACAACCAAATAATCAGAATCAAATCTTACTTAGATTCAGTAACACGTTACTTCTATAAAATGGAGTACATATATATCGCTCATTTACTGGAAGCACATCATAAATCCAAACAATAAAATAACGACGATTTTAAACACTCTTGGAAGAAGTTGTTCGATGGGGAAACGGTGCGTATACTTGATATATTCTTAACCTGTATTTAGTTGGGAGAACGTTACGTATACTTGATGTTTAGTGAAGCTATGATTATATTATGAGTACAATTTAACACTTTTTATCGTCCTTGGCTAAAATATACAAATATGAGGGCAAGGTGCCTAAATAGGGGCAATTATTGTCGTTAATGATTAATAGAGTATTATATTATATTATGGATATTTGATTATATTTATGGACAATTAAATAACAATAGTTATGAGACTCTTTATGTATATGGCGATATGTATGCACTTACAACTGACCAGATAACGTAAAAATGGTTTTAAGTGTGTTGAACGGAAGTTTTGTTTCTGCACAGACATCAAGTTAAATCTACTCTCGCGCCTTTTTTTTTAGAATGATGGATCTTTCCTTAACCGATCAGTTAAGAATCGGTTAAATCAGTTACCCCATATACTACTGTGATGAAAATGTAAGTAAAATATATTAGTGAAGTTATTATTATATTCGATTATAATCATAATCGATCCTCCGGCATGTTGTGATACTTGGAAGGGAGTTGGGGGTAAATTCGACTTACGTTTCGATCACATTAATATAAGATATATATGAGCGGTGATATGATAGTTGTGAGAACTGATGTGAGAATGATATAGGAGGAAGAGCTTGACTTGCTGGGTACTCTACCTGTAGCAAACGGCCAGTGTTGCAAAACTAATGAAGACACATTTGACGATAACTGTTAAAATGATGACCATGGTTAATGTGCTGATCCTATCTTGGTCAGAGGCGCCTGCAAATGGTGGTTGCGGTTTTATTTCAATCAATGTTAATGAGTATATAAGCGCCAATTTGCGTATCCAAATTCAAAAGGTTCTAAATATGTAGCTACATTAAATAATCTCATTCCAAACGTGTTCCATATAAGCTCAGGCTTCGTAAAATATATATCTTAAAGTATATCTCAAATATTAACTAAGGCACTTGAATAAATGGTGTTAATTATTTGACGAAGCCTGGATACTACAACATACTCTGTTGCCCAATTAAATGTGTTTTTAACACTTATCAACGGTTGAATTACTGAATGTGATATACAAAGATATAGAAGATAAAGCTTTCAATTGGGTAACAGAGTTTGTTGTTTATGTAGTAAAAACTCTCACTGCTTAAATCCAGACTTTTTGGCTTTTGGTACATACATATGGTTTTCTGATCCAGATTTGAGTAGATTTAAGAAACACACAAACTAAATCAGGCACAAAACTGTTAAAGTAGATGCTCTTTGTATAAGGAAAAAAACTCTTAAAAAAAATTAAGATATATATAACGAATTTAGGTTCCCAATTCAAAGTCAATAAAATCAGTTTATTTGTCAGTTTCTAAGCAAACTATTCTCTTAGTTTGTCTGATTTCCCTTTGACATTTAAAAGTGTGCTTCTAAGAAAAAATGTACTACTAATAGAAATCATATAAGTAAACTGGGTTAAATATAAGATAATATTAGGAAAATGTACGTTAAATAATCCCTAAAAAAATATATATGGAAACTTCTACGAAATGATAATTATTAAATCGATTTGCAAAAGAAGAAAATCGAGAAATTAATTGGCGTGAACAGTCATAGAAAATATTAATTATTGATTTGACATTCACTATTTTGTATTTTATTCAAAAATAATTAGGTGATATATATATGTATATATAAGGGAAACGTTAAGTTTGGAATTGTAAAGCCCACCATAATATATATAGATATTTGTGTATTAAATCATATGCATTCCCTTTTTATTTATGTACACCCTCCAATGGTTAATTTAACTAACGAATGTGAGGGGAGTAGCAAAATGTGACAATTCCCAATGAAATCCCATCGCTCCCTAAATCTAAATCTACTTGTATATCTGAATGAAATGAATAATCTATAAATTTCCAGGTCGTATGATTACGAAATTTTGAAGCTATTGAATGGGAAGCTCCTGCTACTTGGTTATGGCCCCCCGATTACCATTGTCATACGTGTAATCAAATTCAACTATATCAGATCAGATTGCCATCGAATTAATCAATTGTGAGTTTTGCAACGTCGGGACATTGGGACATTGGCATGGTTTCGCTATATATATATGTATGTATGCACTTTGTTTGGGGGAAGGGGGAGGGCGGGGAAAGGTTAAAGTTCAATTAGATGGAGCATCTCTCTGCTCGATGGGATCTGTTCGCACTATTCGTTGATTGAATCCAATATTGTCTTAGAGCACTCAAGGAAACTTACAAGCTTCGCTGAAACCGGACACCACACTTCTCTCTTACCATATGGGGTTTCTTTCTTCTCCATCTTGATTGTGTTTTCCGTGGTGGGCAGTGCTTCGGTTGGGACGGCTGTGGTCAGGAGGACGACGGAGCTGCAGTCCGTCCCACCCCATCCCATGTCGCAGAAACAGCGGTTCGTGTTGGTGCAGACCTGCAAGATGCCAAGATATTGCCCAGTGTGGTCGTGGTAATTTTAGGTGGGTGTTATGTCATTTGGTTTTTTTATGGTATTTGTTTTTTGGGTGTAGTGTTGCGTGTACGGTCACATTAAATGCGTAAAGCCTGAGATAGTCTCGGAAAGCACTAAGAAGATAGCACTCGATTAATCGAACTTACGCCACGCTCTGAGCACTCTAGACCCTGCTTATTGATCGGGCACTTGGTCTGATCCACATGGGGAAAGAGGCTGACACAGGTCTGGTTCAAGCAAATCAAGTTGTCGCCGCATGGGGTCCCATCCTTGACGAGCCCGTGATCGGGATAGCTGTTCGATCCCACCTGGCCACTGGTCGCCCTGCAAATGCTCAAACAAAGGTTAGACTCTGCCCTCCACTCCCACTCCCCGGAACTTCTCAGCCCGCTTGTTCGGTTTACGCACTTGCATTCGTACTCCTGACCCTTGATCGAGATGATTGTCCGGGAATAAAGCTGGTCGATTCCATCATTAACTGGCTGACGTTCACCCTCCTTGCACTGCAACGTGCCACACTGAACGTTCCTGCAAGTCAAGGATTAAATTCAAATTAAAGAAGGGAGAAAGTTATATATTATTTAAAAAGAATTAATTTAAAACTACGTTGATCTACGAGTACCATTAATCCTGTGGAATATTGGAACGGGCAAATCAGAGGTTTAATTATTGTATTCCTTAATTGATAAAATAATATAACAAACTGAATTTTGTGGATGAACTTAAACTTTTAATATAAACTTATAATTGAATATTATTTTAGGCACTGCTTTCTTAATTGATTCACATTTCATCGATGCACTTACTCTGGCTCACACTTGACATAGTGATCATTGGTATCCCGTCCACAATGGCCATTGATGGAGCCTTTAGAATTGAATTGTTCGTAGCACTGACGATCCGCCGCAGATCCGCCATATCCCCAGATGGCCTCACATTGCAGGCTCAGCGTGGGGCAGTATCCCTGAAAGCAGTACCCTAGGATAGAGGAATATAATAATTAGTAACGAAAACAAAAGGATTCACTGGATTTGGGTTACCTGAAATGCCAGTCTTGCTAAGTCCACAAGGGGATCCGTTTTTCTTGTACACATCCGAAGGACAATGGCCGGAATCGCCATCGCAGTACTCGGGGAGATCGCACTCGTTGTGCGAGTCCCTACAGATGTAGTCCTTGGGCCGCAACTGAGATGCGTTTTTATTTTATTTTATTTATTTGAATAATTCGAGCAATCATTTTTCAGTGTCGTCAAATTACTTACCCGGCACTGTTCGCAGCAGGAGCCACTGGCGCAGCTGGCCTCCGATTTCAGCTTGCAAGTAATGCCATCGCAGCAGGGATCCAGAGCACACTCCTCGAAGGTTCCGCAGTCGCATTCCTCATCCTCTTCCACCACCTTGTTGCCGCAATTTCTCCGCAACTCAATCTATAATTAAAACAAAAAAAAAACGACTCAATTAGATTCCAATCGCAAAAAGATTTCTTTGTGCCAATTTTAAATACTTGGCTTTTGGTTTTGTTCGCAAATAACATATATGAAAAATGTATATTTTAAAGCTGTGTTTTCCTTTATAAAGAAACAATATTTTATGCTTTCAATTTTGCTCAAGTTTTAATTAAAATTCTAAAGACTGTAGTAAATAACAGAATGTTGTATATCTTAGAAATATATATTTAAAATTGGCTCACCTCATTTGGCTTATTGAGCAAACACAAACCGTGTCCGGTTCGCAGGGCATCAATATAATCCTTTTTACTGCATTCCGAAAATTTGTAAGGCTGCACATTCTCCTGGCCAACAATCGACTGGGCCATGATGCAGCCATGCCAATCCCGGCAAAAGCATTCCTCCCCTGCAAAAACATGTATTCAATATTTCATTAAAGCCAAATCAAAGTTATTTAAATACTTGGTAAATTATTTTAGGTAGTCTTTAGTTTATGTATAACAAAAATATTTATTTAATATTTAATTAAAGCCAAAATTTTTGGTGAACTGTTTTAAGTATTCTTTACTTATGCAAAACAGTTATAAAATATTTAATTAAAGACCAAATACTTGGTAACTTGTTTTAAGAATACTTAAGTTGATGTATATAACTACGACTACTAATAAATTACTACTCACGTCCGTCGTCGTGGCCCATGCCGATGTTATGGCCAATCATGTGGGCCATCGTGCCGGCCAAAAGGTGTGGCTCATAGACGTTAACATCCACACTGATGCCCACGGCCCGAGGAGTACAAACGGTTTCGGGAACGGCCATGCCAGCCTCTCCGCCCGCAAAGATTTCGCCTCTGCAAGAGATGAGGAACCAATTTAATATGACCATAAAATATATATAAAATTAAATTAAATTAAGGGAGTTACTTACGAAAGTAACTGGGTTGTGTCCCGCTCCACTTGGAACAGATTTCTAGAGGTGTAGTCATTGAAGTTAGATATTGCTTTGCTAATGTCCTTGCTCCCATCAATAACAGCCTGATTCTTGCCCCACGTCTCGATGTACACCACCGAAACGCGAGTATTCAGAGTGCGAAAGTACTAAGGAGATACAAATGCAAGTTAGTAAGATTAATATATATATTAAGTTAATCGAATACCCACCAGATCTGCTATATTGGCCACCTGTATGGCGTCGTGGATCACCTCGGCCCGGGTACTGCCATTGCGTTTATCGAACATTGCCTTATCGACTATTATCGCCGTTTCGATATACTTGGTGGCCTCCCGGACATCCCGTTTGCTCCGACCACTTTCGGGATGAAGTATATCCTCCACTATATCCCGCTTGCTCCGTCCACCCCCGGCATGAAGGATCTCCTCCACCACGCCGGCCACTCCTGCCGAGAGGTGTTTGGTGCGACGGGACAGACGCCAGGAGTCCAGGTTGCCCGAGTTGGCACATCCCTTGTTGGCCTTTGTACGAGCTTCGAATATCACATGGGGGTGTTTCTGTCGGAGAGGGAATAGATGGAAAATTTATTAGGATTTAGGATAATTTATATGTTTTTACCATTAATTAATATATTCTAGAACAAAATGTTATTAAGATTGAAATCAATTTCTATGTTTCTATTATTATGATAATTATTATAAATTAGTTGAATTAATATAAAATAATATGAAACTACAAATACGATATTTATAAGTTTATACAATAACTGTATACTTATTTAGAGGTTTCTACAATTATTAAAAATAGATCAAATAAATATATCAATTTTATATAACCATATAAATATTATACAATAAATACAATTTGATGTATAAGTTCATAGAATATTTATATACTTATTATATGTTCCTACATTAATTATAAATTGTTTGTTTAAATATGTAATTTGTGTTTAAACACATTAAATCAAATTACGTGCATAAATGATAATTATGAGTTTATGCATTATTTATTCATTTGTTTCCACTTTAATTACAAACACAATTTTATGTATAAGTTTATACAATAACTATATATACTTATTATAAATTAATTAAATAAATGTATATTTATTATTTAGCTTACCGAAAGATCCCCTCCATAAAACGGATGAATAACAAACGTTTCATTGCCAATGTGAATAACACCGCTGACGCCGTTGCAGGTGTGGAACGCTGCACTGGCTCCAGGATAATCCTTAACTGTCCCGTGGTAATAACAATGCTCGATATCCTGTCAAGTTAATTATAGTTTTAGAACAAAATAATGTTATGGTAGAAGGTTAATAGCAAATATAAATATAGCTTATATTTTAGAAATGAAAAATTAAAGAAGAACTCACATGACGATTTCCGTCTACGAGATATCCACCAACATGGTAGTGTTTCTGCTGTATATTTGGAGAGAGAAGTTGCCTGTTTGGGAAATCGAATGGGAAATGGTTTTAAATTGGCGAAAAATCTTGAATATTTATAGGACACTTCACGTTGAATAAAATAAACATTTCTATCAGGTAATGAATATTAGAAACTTACGAATTAAGCTCCAAGTCTAGACGAAATTTATGATTAAATGCCTTGATTAAAAGTGATGTGCGATGGAAGTGTTTCTATAAGTAAGAACGAGAAACGTAACACATTAATTTGCAATTTGCTATAAGGTATGGATAGATTCAACATTTAATGCACACAAATTATATAGAAGAATATATATATATATAATAAACATACCTTGGTTCTCCCTCTGTTAAAGCCACCATCTTCATGGGGAGGTCGCGGCCGTTGTCCAGGCTGCAAGGATTAAATATATAGTATTGTTAAAGTTAAAAATAATAATAGCATTTGGGGAAAGCACACCGACAGGAACAACAGAATATGTATGACAGCTATGTTTCTCAATTAATTTTGTTAGTCAAAGCATAATTAAATAGAGCCTCTCGAGGAGACCCTAAAATCTAAACTCTAGCCAAGCCAGAAAAACCAAAAACCATATTTTTTTGTTTTTTTGTTAGTTCTCGAAAACGGAGTTTTCGAGTTAAAGCCCAAAGTGCACTGCCAACATCAAAATTATTTTACAGGAAGTACTTAATTAGCAATTGTGAATAGAACAGTTGAACGTACCATGTGATTAGATTCTAGGTTTTTGGTATTTCGCTTATAACGATTTCGTACCTTGGGTGGACTGACTTCGCGCGTCGAGATGCCCATCTTCTCGTGGTGACGCAATTGCACTGGATATATTATTTGGTAGTAGTGTCCGCCAATTCTGCGGACAAGCTCTTGGTTTTGCCTGTATTCTTTCAGTAGACGTTCCACTTCTCCTGAAAGGAAAGTCACAAACGGTTTTATTAAGGGTACGAAACAGATTTCAATATTTAATTTCAATATCTCAACTTGGGAAACCTAAATAAAACAACATTTATAATATATATATATAAACTCACCAACGGGACTTTCTTCATTCCAAAAAGAATCATCTAGGGTGTAATCTGCCTCTGTAAATACAAAATAAAATATTTATTTTAAAACATTTCTGATTAATCTTTCAATTTACTCTAAAAATACTATGTTCTTCAATTTCTTAGATCTATAGTTTCATTGGAAAGCTTACGGAATTATAGAGTTTCAGAATCCAAACGCTTTGCCGAATATCGTATGCAACGGTAAAGCGTAGGAATTCTAAAACTCTACAATGCCAAAATATACACAAGATTTTCAAAAACCTTCGAAGTTAATTTTATTATATATCAACAAATATCTGATGGTAAAATTATTAAAGGATATTTAAATTTTTAAAACAGGAATAAGGAAGGATTGCTTTGGGGTCCGAAAACTTGGAAAACTCTGGACAGATTATTTTGAATCTCTACAAATCGGCTTTAATTTATCTAAAGTATATAAAAATTTGTTTAAAAAATTGTTCCAAAGGCAGCTATAAGAAACATTGGTTCGATATGCAGGTGACTTTCAGAATCGGTCAGGTTTTTCGGCATTAATAAGTTAATTCTAAGAAATTAATCATTTATCTTTAAAACTTTTGAAGTTGTGTTACTTTTTCTTGATCGTTTCTATGGCAGCTATGTGATATAGTTTTCCGATTCCTGGAGTTTCGACTTATACACTACTTAAGATAAAAAAAAGGGTCAAAACTAAGAGACTACTTTGGTTAGGAAAAGACAGACGGACATGTACTCTTCGGGTAATGCTGAATATATTATATACTTTTTGGGGTATATTTTAGATACAAAATTATAATATCCCCTGCAAGGGTATACAAAAAATAGGTATATAATTCGACTGGATAAAGTAGAGCCTAAACTAAGATCACTTACCACCAGCAGATATCGCTAGAGCCCACAGCATGGCAACAGATAGGATTAAATAGGCGATGTGTATCCACATTGTGGAGGCTGCAATGTATTATTCAAAATGTGAAGGTCTCAAATACAGATTCAGTGCTAAGTCTTGGTGTTCTCTCCACTTGTTTTGTTGTTGTTGTTGTTGTTTATGATTCTCTCGCAATGCTCAGATACTGTGTGTTAGTCAGCTTAATTGAGTGGAAAACCGTCCCCTATGGTCGGCGCCTTGTCCTTTGATTGTTTTCCCTATGGTTGTGGTGTGGTTTGTGGTTGTAATTGTGGTTGTGGTTCTGGTTCTGATTCTGGTTCTGATACCGCTGTTTCTGTTTCTGTTTATGTTCCTGTTTCTGGGCCCTTTGCTAGGTAGCGTTTGGTAGCACCGAGCCGACTCTATATAATGCAGGGCGTACTATATGTGTCAGTGGCAGTGGTTACGGGCGAGAGGCTATGATAAGGGTGCAGGTGCAGTCTCCTTGACTTCGGGCTTCATGGCTCGGCGCAGAGATTGCTCCAGGTGTGGCTCCACGTGTGGCTCCAGTGATTGCTCCAGGGATTGCTCCAGGATCCAGGCTCCAGGATATTGCTGCTCGTCGCGTTCACCGCCGATGATCGAATGTGGAGCGTGGAAACCCGTTGGCTCTCTTAAGTGGTCTTTATCGGTTGGCAAAGATACAAATATTAAAATATATAGCACACTAGATCGAAATATGAGTTTCTATCTCCCTCTTACTTGTGCACGCCCAGATTTTGCTCACTCATGTGTCTCAGCCGCTCTGATATTACCACCAGAGCTCGGTTAACTCGTATCGGAATCGGCCTCAGGATCTGAGATGGTCGTATTGCTGCAAAATAAAACGAATATTTTTAAAATATTACAACTGGGATATATAGTATATATGGCAGAACATTATTGGAACTTTAAAATCACTCTAAAATTTAATTTTTCTTAAGGTGAATATGCATCAAATCTTAGTCTATCAATTTAAGTTTCCTTTAAATATTTTAAACCTTAAAATATACTGAAATCGTTGATGAAACTAACATAAATAAAGGAGGAAATTTCTTCAAACTAAAATTAGTAAATTATGTATAGCATATATCGTATAGAATTTATTAATCAGAAATGGTTTGTACTTTTATCACTACATGTTAAGTAAAGGAATGCAATCTGTTGCATAACTTGATTTGGATTTAAATTCTGTATCAAATAAATATAATTCCATTAATTTGAGATGTACAATCCACTTTGAGGGAAATTAATTCAGGTTCTGGATTTTTATGGTATCATTGCAGTAGTATTTGGATCTCTGATACATTATAAAAGATTTTCGATTGCACTTAATCTGGCAGACCACATAAACAAAATAATTTCACCTTCAAATATTTCAATATTCTTTGAAATTAATTATTTGTTATTTATTACACCTTTTTATATAATTATGGTAGTTAAACACAATTTTTCAAGCACTTTTGGGGATACATTTGAAAAGATCACACAAGTATTTCCACCCATGAAGTTTTATATCCGAGTAAATTCAAGTTTTCATTTTCATTTTAAAATGGATAAACTCACAATTTGAAAAAAATTGTCTAAGCTATCAATATCGATCAGAATCAGCATCTGGTTTGCTTTCGATCCAGTTTGCAGTGGGTCTGCATTAGCGAATCGTACGACCCAAACTGATTGGCAAACAAAGCCGGTGTAGTCAGGTGGAGGAGATTGCGGACCCAACCCAATCCCATCCCCTACCATCCCCTACCATCCCCTACCAACCCAATCCATCCCATCCCATCCAATCCAATCCACCAGTGGAAAGCACTGCCGAGGTTAGCACAATGTTAATTTGCGCTAATTGGGCAAGGACAGGCGACATCGAAATTACAGCAAGAAGATCCAATTAGTACACAAAACTGATTAAATAATTAATATTCATTTGTGAGACACTGTGTCCGATGTCAGGGTGCATGCTCTATTCCCCTAACATTTAAAAATAAATATCACAAAATATATATATCTCCAGGGGAGTCAAAATCTTTTGACCATTAACTTCAGTTGTTTACATCTTAATTATTTAATAAATTTTTTTTTGTATTGCTAAGATATTGTTTTGTATGTGCCTGAAATCTTTAAGGATCTATAATTCAATCAAAATATTAGCAGCCAAAAACTTTATGTTTTGTAGGTAGTTAGTAATAGTAAATAAAAAGATGTTACATTTTTTTAGCTTCTCATCTTTGGAGTTTGGAATTTATTTGAATTTTTATTTATCCATTTATTATGTTGGTAAATATTCTGTGAAAACTACTAATGTCGGTCATTGTACGATTTGTGTATTCAAATAAAGCCGCTCCACCTTACTCAACCCATAAGCGATTACCCCAATTAGTCGTATTAGCTATTAGACCACCGCCCTCGCGTATCTACAACCTTGACCGACGAACGGATAAATGTTGACATGAGATGCATCTCAGCAGTATCTTTATAATAAACCATACAAACTTTTACCAAACAAACTTTTCAATAAAACACTTTAACATATGCACTATTTTTTATGTTGTTTTCGGTAAATTCATCTGACAGCTAAAAAAACAAAAAAAAAACACACACTGAGCGTTCTTAATTATTGATTCTCTCGAGTGTTATTTCTCTTTCCAGCTGCAAGTGTATCTGCATCTGTGAATGCTGGAATGCTGTGTGCATCTGATTGTTGATTACATGAATCTTTTAAACGAGAAAAAATGCAGCCTTGATGCGAGCGACAAGGCCTCCACCTCCAAAGCCGACGAGAGCCTTAGCCGTGGGAACGCCAAGGCGTGGCATCGACACAGAATCATTCAATACCCTGGCCAGTAGGCGTTGCCCGTTTCTACCATCCTGCGAAAACAATTTTTGCCATTTTTTTTCCTGCGAGAACTCACTGAACCGTCCTTTCAATATTACGGAAAATTCAACAGAAAAAACTGAACTTGTTTGAGTGCGACACTTTATTAAAAAAAACTTCTATTCAGCTTTCAGTATCTCTAAAATGCAATCAAGCATTTTATAGGTTTTAAAGTGTTGTTTACGTTTGTTTTTCACACAAAGGAATGCAATTTTTTAGTATATCACAACGGTTTAAGAAAAAATTGAAAATAGGCCAGGGCAGTGGCATCTTACTACCCAATATAATACCCAAACAAAACTGATTCTCAACGAGCTTAACAATTGTAGAATAAAACTGGACTAAAGGTTCAGTCAATTATCTTCCGAAAACAACAAAATACGATACTTATTTGAGTGGATATGATTTCCAAACTTTAAGGTGTACATTTTCACTCAAAAGCTTTTCGCTGAGCAAAAAAATATATTTATTTTATAAAGCTATAACTTTACAAGGGGATTTCGTTGAATACTCGTATATATGAGTTATTCAGTACAAAAAAAAAAAATAGAATCCGCCTACCGAGAGATTAACTCAATAGGTTCGAGTTTTGAGCGAAGGAATTCTTTTTTTCGTTTCGACATTACTTTATTTTTTTGCTGGCAACCCAAAAATCACTGAATGGTGCATGGACGGGGCGCGAAAATGGCTGTTCGCTTGGCGCCGTTGAAGCTGGGGGGGATTCACACAATACCAAAGCGAGAGCGCGGTGGGAGCTTCTGTGGAAGGGGAGGCGGGTAGTAGGGGAGGGGATCCAACCCAGAGGCAGAGACAGGGGATAGGACAAGGAGACAGGACAACAGACATCATCATATAGCGGCAGCTGACTAAATAAGTAAGGGGATGAAAATTACAATGCAAGAGCGAGTTCTCTTGTGTCGGCGCAGCCTCCGACATCCCAAAAGCCATCCAAAAAATGCACTTGTATACGTTTTTCTGTCGGTTTTGGTTTTGGCTTTTGTTTTTTGTTTTCTTGTTTTCCCCACAATCGAATTACATAAAAACTAGCGACTTTTCCAACTACATCCGAACAAGGTAACGTATACGAAACTCGATGCTGGGGCTGTTGATTTTCCGGATTTTCTCTCGGCCGAGAGAACAGAGTCTAAAACTAAATCCACTTGAGCACAGCTCGGAAAATCAGTATCCACTTTCGGTTCAGAGGGAAAACGCAAACGTTTTTTTTGGTTTTTGAAAAGAAAACAACACGTCAAAGTCAACATTCACGTTGTAGTAATTTTAAATTCTAGGATAACACTTTTTTTCTCTCCCAATTCAGCATCGGTATTTCCAGAGCATGCCACATACATACAAACACGCACACACGCACACACACACACATATATACGTGTATATCTATATGCATTGGAATGTTGAGTCGGAAGGATATGACCATTTCTGTATCGCATTTGTTTCGTGGTCATGCGCAGCCAGCCGCGCCTTATTCTCGTTCCCATCTCGTTGTCGAGGAGCTGGAGGAGGGTGGAGGAGGGAGGCGGGAGGAGGGTCTGTAGGCGCTATGATGATACCTAGTAGGTTCGGTATTCCCAAAATTTCCATATGCATATGTGCTGCATTCTCCTCCAGCCTTATTCGAATCCATCGTGCAACTTCGCGTTTGTGTAAATATGTATATATATATATTTGTATAGTTGTATGTGTATGCATGGGCATAAATGTGGGTATATATATATATATATATATAAATATATATATTATGTATATATGCATATATATATGTATCTGTATATGTATACATACCTATGCATAATTTGAATAATTATATTTTGACGATTTTCGCTGTACCATCTCACATAATCATTTATTTTGTATTATTTTTGTTGTTATTTTTATATAATTTTTTGTTGTTGGATTTTTTTTTTAGATTTTAGATTGCGATTGCGATGAACTACTTTATGAACACAGTCAGTGTATTACTTTGGCAAACAGTAAAAAATATGAAAAAAAATCTATGAAAATATGTATTTAACTCTTTTTTTCTCGCCGCCGTCGCTTTGCTTCCGAGAATATTTAACATATTCTATTTGATTTATATGTGTTTCGATTTTTTGGTATCCGATATTTGATTCAGACGAAATTCTTCATAGCCTATTGCTTTTGTGTTAAGTTTGTTGGTTGGTAGTTTGGTTGGATTGGTTGGTTGTTTGGTTGGTTGGTTGGTTGGTTTGCTTGCTTTATCGATCGATCATGTGATACATTGATGATGGACAATTGTCGGCGAGTAAATATATTTATGATTTTGTTTCACATATTGGCCGCCCCCCCCCGTTGTTCAGCGCTTTTCGTTCCGTTTCGTATCGTTTCGTTTCCGAATTCAGGATTCAGAAATCACCGCGTGATGTCGCAAGGATGTACTGAATTTTCATCCTTTCTGGTTACTGGTTAGTGGTTACTGGTTAATGGTTACTGGTTAATGGTTACTGGCTACTGGCTACTGGCTTCGACACCGTTTCGCGACTGTATCTTATAAATACTACTATTACATTCTATTTGCGCTGGCGATGGCGATGGCGATGGCTCCGAAGCGGATATTATAGCGTTGCGTTTTCTGTGGCTACTGCTGCTCAATTCTCAAATCTTGCTATTCCGTGTCTCAGTTTTCTCGCTTCCACTATCCGCGATTTCAAATAACGTTCTAAAGCTCTCGGCTACGTCTGCAGGACTTGGACATGTCACCCGATAAGCCACACACGAGCACAAGAGCACACGAGCGCACGAGCCCACCGAGACCGACACCAAAACCGAGACCCAGTCGGAGTCGGAGTCGCAGCCCCACTGAGAGCAGGGCGCAGGCGCAGGCGCAGAGCGTGCCAAAATACAGCTGGAATGTCTAGGCATCTCGCCAGCATCGCTATCTCCGTTATGTCCGCTGCTCCACTGCTCCACTGCTCTGCTGCCCTGCCTCTCTGTCTCTCCGCCTCTCCACTGCTTCGCTTTCGCTGCCTCTCTATCTCTCCGCCGCAACACTGTTCCGCTTTCCTGCCTCTCTGCCTCTCCACTTCTATGCTGCTCTGCTTCCCAGCCTCTCCACGTCTCCACCTCTTCACTGCTCCGCTTTCCTGACTCTTCATCTCTCCACCTCGCCACTGCTTCACCTCTCCCCCTCTCTGTCTGTCCCATGCTCCACCTCTCCCTCTCTCAACCTCTCCACTGCTCCGGTTCCCAGCCTCTCCCCCTTTCTGCTTTCCACCTCTCGGCTCTCGCTCTCGCGCATACAGATTCATACTCAGCCCAAAATATATTATTCCAGGCTCTCTCCACGTTTTTTTCTCTCCCCGCTCTCTCTCTCTCTCTCTATGGCGGCCACTCAAAAGCACGACGGGGTCGATGGGTTCTGCCGGGGATTACGACCCAACTGAGACATCGGCTAGGTGTTACCTTTCGGTTGCAGATGTTCACCTGAAATATCTGCAGTCAACTATGACGCTGATGTTTTCTTTTTTTTTTTTGTTCGCAAAATGTGAATCCTTGGAGCACGTGCCCCCGATGTGTGTGTGTGTGTGTGTGTGTGTGTGGGCGTGAGTGTGTGAGCCAGTGTCTAGAACCGATGGGAGCAATTGGTCCGCTTTTAGTTGCTCATAACCGATTACCTGTCGACGGGGCCCGCAACCAGTTACCGGTAAGCAAGGGATAACCAGTTATCCAGACGCCATACTAGATGACCGGTCGAATATTTTTGGAATTCCATAAGAATACAAAATAAACAAAATAATAATGATGACCCACAAAAAGCATTACGTATACGTGCGTTTTCTTTGGGAAATTTCAGAAATCGTAGCATACTTTGCAGGGTATGGGAAAAGGGTTTGTTTATAAAATCATTGCATGCTTTTGGGGATCGGAAAAACTCGAATTTGCTTTAATTTGGAATTGAAACAAATTCGATTTAACAAAATCTTTTTATATATTAAAGGTTGTCTTTGAAATGTATATTTCAAATTGTGTTTTATAAAATCGTAGCACATCTTCGCTGTTTTAATATATGTATAATCATGAATATTAATCATGAATATTAATCCCAAAGGCAGGTGTTTGAGAATTCCGGATCCAGTTCTCCTTTGCATTAGCCGTCGGTTGTATCAAGACACTTAGAAAAAAAAGACACTCCACCCAGTAGTAAATTAAAAAACGTAGCATTCCAAATGTATTGCCATTGTTGTGCCCAATTTTGGGTATTGATTTGGAAGAATTTCCAAAAGCAAAAGCACAACAGGCTGATCCTATTCCTTTCGCTGTTCTTGCCTATGGCAGCATCGCTGATGCTTTTAGTTGAGCGCCTTGCGGAAGAAAGAAATCTAAAGGCATCCTTTTCCACGATTACCGATGATATATTTGAGACTAGCTGGTTTTCACTCATCAAGAAAATCAATGCCCGGCGTGATAAAATGATTAAGGCACGTGTTGAGTAAGTAAACAATTTCGGTAATATCAACAAAGAAGAAAGGTTTTGTTGCCGGATAATATATAGTTTATATGAATTATTTTCGTTTTAGCTTTGAGAAAAATGAATTCCTACCCGAGATAGTGGTGGCCTATGCACCAGACACCAATGCTGCCATAAATAAACTCATGGAGTCTGTCATGGGCAAAATATCTATGGGGGCCAATCAATCGATCGGCTTTAAGAACTGCGATTATTTACGGGCCGGCGCTATATCTGAGGAATATCTTGCCAACATCTGCTTCCACGACATGGAGGAGAGCATGGATGATCTGCCCCAGCAGTTAAGATTCGCGATAATTCTGTCCTCCGAATTTCGGCTCTTCGAGCAGACTTGGATTAGTGACAAGTGGAAATCGAGTAAGACGGCTCTCCGGCGTGGGTTCAGTGATCGCAACAAGCCCGGCTTCGGGCTGTCCAAATACATAGACGAGGGCTTCATAACGCTGCAGTACCACATCAGCATGGAATACCTGCGGACCATGCAAACGACGGGTGGCCAGCTGCCGAAGGTATTGCTGAATCGTTTGGACGCCGTTGGCACCAATAATGCTGGCGTTGTATCTGTTGCACCGGCCCTGTGCATAGTGCTTGGATTTATGTTTGGAGTGGTTGTCCTGGTCAAGGTGTGTATGTCCTGGTCTGCAGCTTTGCTTGCGAATATTTCAATCCTTTGATCCTTTGAGCCTTTCAGCTGATTGTGGAGGAGCGGCAGTGTGGACAGGCCTTCCTGCTGCAGATGAGTAATGTGAGTGCCATCTTTCAGCTCGTCGCCTGGTTCTTCAATAGCTTCTGCCAGTTGGTGGTGAGCCTGTTTGTCATTTCGATCCTGCTAAAGGTAGGCAGGCCAATCTACCACCTGGATATCTATGGTATATTTAACAGATCTTTCCCCCTTGGCAGATTAAATGGAACGGATCGATTTGTGCCTTCGAAGATACTCCCTGGATATTGGTAGTCACTCTATTCGTATCGTACGGATTCTCTGTGTCCGGCTTTGTGGTGCTCATATCCACTGTGATGCGGTCGGCAAGAGCTGCCGTAATGGTAGTGCCGCTAGTGTGGATTCTGCTGCCATTGCCCTTCCTCTCGGCCAACGAAGTGGTGGGCGCCCATCCCCATCCCCTTTACGTGGCAGCCACCCTCTTCCTGTGCAACGTGACCCTCAGTCGAGGCCTGCTGAAGTTCGTTTACTTCGATGAGTATCCGGGGCCCCTAACCTACCGCCAGCTGCTGTTCGCCAAGGTTATGAAATACGACTATGAGCTGGTGGACATTTTCTTATGCTTCTATATCCAGACCGGCCTCTGTGTGGTGTTAGCCCTATTTATAAACTGTTTGTCGAACCAAGGGTACAAGCGGCTGATCATTTTCATATATAAGCTGCGACGAGCGCTGAGGCGACGAAGGAAGCGGAAGACCCTCCTCCGGGAGGCCAGTCTACGCAAAACGCTTTATTTCGAAGAGGAGTCCGAGGATGAAAGTGATTCCGATGACGGTGCGAAAGAGAGGGGCGGCATTTGGCCTATAAGGTGGCTCGTGAACTATTGGAAAGGCCCGGTGGAAAAAAAACCAGCGGAAGAGGAGAGCAAGAATCCGGAGAGTGTTGACACGGAAGAAAGCAGCTCTGAGAGTTCCGATAACAGGAACCAAGAGGATGCGGCCATACGATTCTTCAGAGTCTGGAAGAAGTATACGAAGTCATTTGTGGTTCGTAATATCTCACTGAGTGTGTATACCGGCGAGGTGGTGGTGCTCCTGGGTCCAAACGCCTCCGGCAAGTCCACCCTCATGAAGATGGTGTGCGGCCTGATGCTGCCCTCGTTCGGCAAAATGCTTCTATCCGGGCACAACATACAGAAGTCGACCAAGGAGGCGTATAAAAGGGTGGGCATGTGCCTCCCGTTCAACACTTTATATATGGAATTGAGTGTGTACGATCATCTGATATTCCTCTGCCGGCTACGCGGAATGAAGCTCTCCGCGGCCAATCGGGATGTGCGGTCGTATCTTCGATCCCTGCAGATGGATGACATGGCCAAGATCCAGATCCGGAAGCTGACCGTTGGCCAGCAGTTGCTCGTGCAGGCGTTGTGCGCCTTCGCGGGACGCACCAAAGTTGTCCTCCTGGACATGCCCGTGGATGGTGTGGACGAGGCCAAGCAGAGCTTGTTCTTCCGTTTTGTGCAGGAGCAGAAGAGGAATCGCAGCATCCTGATCACGACTAATCTCTCGAAGGTGGCCAGCGCTCTGGCGGATCGCGTAGCCATTCTATCCAAGGGCTCCTTGATTTACTTTGGCTCCGAGCTATCCCTGTTCAAGAAGTACAAGGATGGCTATCGATTGGTAACTCTATTATATAATGATGGGTTTTGGGCCTTTACAATGTCCCGGTCAACAGGTTTTGTATGTCAATGAAAACTGTGACTTTGACGAGCTGGACTCGTTCTTGTCCAGTTATATACCTTCCATTGAGCTGGACTCCACCATGGGCGATTCCTTGGTGTATCGAATATCATACAAATATCAACCGGAACTGGTCGGCCTGCTGGAGATCCTGGCCAAACAGAAGGAGGACTTGAATATCGCCAGCTTCCAGCTGCACGAATGCAGCCTGGACAATCTCCTGCTGAACTTGTTTACCGCAGAGCAAGCGCGCCCGGAACTGGGAGACGCCGGACCCCTGTTCTATCAATCGGAGCTCCTGCCCGTCAACAAACGGTGCGTGGTGTTCTGGCACATTGTCCTGGTGATCCGCAAGCGCCTGCTAATGGACATCCGGCTACGTGGTGTGGCGTTACTGAAGATCTTCCTACCCACCGTGGTGGCCATGTGGTTCCTGGTCCTGCCCTACTGGGGTGCCTTCCGGGAGCCCAGTGACAATTCAGTGTTTCCCCGTTCTGCGTACAGTAAGACCGGCATCTTTTTCCTGATGCAAGAGTCTAAGGATCGGGAATCGCTGGCTGCTGGTCAGACATACCTGGATCAAGGGGCCTTGGTGGTGCGTCCCGATGAGAACATTATGGACCACATGCGTGAATATATCGAGAGTCACCTCTTGTTGTCGTGCATTGGGATTCTGGGAGGAGGCCGATTTTCAAAGGGAGTGGTCGAGGTTTTGTTTAACCACAAATGGGCCCATATGACGCCACATTGCCTGGCCCTGATGATGAATGCCCTGGCCGTGTAGGTTCCCATATCTTCGTCTATATATATTTCATATACATACATTCTAATCCAGTGCTTCCTCCAGCGGGTATGTGGGGCCCGAGACGAAGATCACCGTGGAGCTGGAGCCTCTGCCCGCCCAGGTAGTCCATACCCTGGCGCTACATATTATCATTGACCATATCAACCTGTTGTTTGTGACCTGCCTGTGCGTGGTCTATAGCTTTATCTGGACGGTGCCGCTGCTCTTCATGAGCCTCCATCGGGGCAGTCGGCTCAACTATGTGGAACTCACTGCCGGGATGCAGGTGGGCGTCCTTGTGGTTGCCCTGCTCCTCTACGATCTCATTTTTGCAGTGCTCTCCTACTTGCCCTTGAACCTGGCAGTTTTGATATTCCAATGGGACCTGCTGATGGATAGTGGCCTTGGTAAGTGGTTCGTGGTTAGTGGGTAGTGGGTAGTGGGATAGGTGGCTCTGCATCCTTGGGCATTAATTGGTATGCTCACCCAAATGCAGTGCAGATGATGTATGCGCTATTCGTGGTTGGCTTCTGTGTGCTCAGCCTGAACCTGCTCATATCCTTTGCCCTGACGGACATAGTCTATGGGTATCTCATCGTCCTCACTGTCCACACCACTGGCATTGTGTTCTTCATTGATGCGCACGAGATGAAAGTGATTCGCGAAGTCAATGAGTTTGTAATGTTCTGCCTGGAGTTCCAGCCGCTATTCAAACTCGTTCACATCCTGGTACACATTACCACCGTCACGAATATCAAAGAGATGTGCAGTGACGAGGCGGTGGCCAATGTCAGTATTTATGCGGATGAGTGCAAGACATTTCCGAACTGTTGCGGTAAGCATCTGTTATACTCAGTAATTAATCGGGTTATATACTAAACCCTGCCATACCTAGATAAAACTTTACAGGAGTTCGAGTACGTTCGCCTAATAAGTGGTGTATTGATATTGATCCTGATCATCTGGATATCGATCTTCATTTGCCTCATATCGAAAATGGTGCGACAGAGTCATGCCTTCAGTGATTGGGATGGCGAGTAAGTGAAGTGGTAATACCATTATTCCACAAACAGCCATTTAATTGAGAACAAACAACCCCAAACAGTGCAGACAGCAAATTCGATCAGAATACTTTGCATATTCGGAAGCCCAATGAGCTGGATGATACCGTGATAGATGAGAAGACACGGGTTCGCACCCTGGAGCGCTATTATCTTCCCAGCAAGGTCCTGCATGTGGAACAGATCAGCGTCTTCTTTGGAGCCAAGTCTGCCCTGCAGCGCATCAATTTTATGGTGGAACGGTAGGTTCCATGATACCTGATATGTTCAGCTGTTCATCCAGTTTTTGGGGGTTCCTGTTCCGCAGTAACCAACTCTTCAGTGTTTTTGGGGCCAATGGTTCCGGCAAAACGGTTCTGATGAAGGCCATTCTTGGCCTTTGCCTGCCCAGTTCGGGTCGCATAAGTTGCTCCAACAAAGTGGAGTACTTTGGAAAGCATCAGAAGAATAGCCGCAATCCCATTGGTTATAGCGATCAGGAGTCGCATATGTTGGGGGGCCTGACGGTGCAGGAAACCATACTCATGGAGTTGAACATCCGTCGGTTGCAGGGCATGAACCTGAAGAAGGTCACCACGGCGCTGTGCAAGGTCTTTGATCTGGCCAGCTATCGTTTCCACATGATCTCCACCTGCAGTCGGGGCGTGAAGAAGCGTCTGAGCATTGCCATTGCCCTGCTGAGCAATGCCGATCTCATCCTGCTGGACGATCCATTCACCCACCTGGACGTGAGCAATCAGCAGACCATACTCCATCTGATCCAGGATTGGTGCAGTCACGGCCACTCCGTGGTCTTCACCTGCTGCAACACGGAGTTCTCCACCGCGGCCCAAAGGATGGCCGCCCTGGGACGATTTGGTCTGGCTGCCATTGGGGATCGTCAGCTGTTGGAGCACAACTTCTACTCCAACTACTATGTGGTCGAGACCAGGATTCGTTTGCGGGATATAACGAGAGAACCACAGGGATCATATGCAGCACCGGGTGAGTTGGAGGAGGACGACCCCTTCGACGACGAGGAGCGATTAAGATACGTTAAGGTGTGCGAACTGATAGAAAGAGTATTCCCCCATGCCGTTATTAGGTGAGTTCTCTATCCCAAAATCAAACAATATGCTAATTGATATTATTCAACTGTAGATTGGTAACCTTCCCGAAGGCCTATTTCTGGGTGTCCGTCTTCAGGCATTCCATGGCGGAAATAGTTCAAATACTCCGTCAGAACAAGCGAAACTTTTATCTATTCTCCGTTTATCAGCCATCGGTGAACTCGATATATCTGAGAATTTCCTCACAGCCGGACCAAAAGAATTCATTCGTTTACTGATTAATTTGAATAGGTTTTTGTTTAATTTATTAAATAAAATATGAGTGCTTGAACAAAAATCAGATATTTATGGGTTTGTCGAAAGATCAATTAGGAAAATCAACAAAAAAAGGTGACTATTAGAATTCTTCTATTTTATCTTACAATATTACAAAATATCAAAATGGCAGCGAGAGCGAGGGAGAGGAGAGAGAAGATCTTCGTAGTAATTCATCTCTCTCCAAAAAACATAGATCATTCTGCGTTGAGAATAAGAGAGAAACAGAATAAATAAACGGAACTTTAGGCTTCTTCATTTCTCTCCAAAAAATATCAGAGCAGAGAGCGAGAGAAAAATGCACTAACCAAGAAGCGCAGAGTGGAGAATGGAGCGAGCGACTAAAGTCGAGTCTCTCTTCGTCTCTCCAATTGCTAATCTCCCTTCAGAGATCACAAATTTGTTATTTTAAATGAAGGAAATATTCAAAAACCATATTCATTAACAACATGCAACAACAACAAGAGAGGTATCAATCGTATGTATGACAGATATAGTAGATATAGTGGACCGATTTCTTTTGGTTATGAAAAAAAAAGGTATTTTCCAGGAATGAATTATCTTAAAAAGATTTCACTTCATTTAAAATATAAATCCCTATACAGTCAGATATATATTTTATAAGTTTCCACTTATTGACCTCTCTCATCCTCATTTTCAATAACTATTTTATTTTATTATGTTTCAATTCCATGATTGGATTGAGATTAGCTCTTCTCCTCCTCCTTCCTCTTCTATCTTATTAGATATTTGGGAATGCCATAATGAAATAACCTTCATTTCCAGGCACCCTTTTTATGAACATATACGATATATATATTTCCCCAACTTTATGATTGGTTTACCAGTCAAAATGAATTAAAATTTAGTCTTTCTCGCTTTGAGCTTAGTTTTATGGTAGGTGATAAAAAAAATAAAACATCTGCTAGATTTTTCCGCTGTTTATTTGTCTATTTGTTAGTTATTTATTAAGGCGCTTTTTTGTATTTAATATTTAATTAGAATAAATTTATTATTCCAATTTGTCCCATCCAAATCCAGGGTATCGAATTGGATCGTGCTTACTCTATTTTAAAACAATTCCTCAAGATAAATAATTTAACATATTTAATAATTCAAAACCAAAATAAAACAAACGCTTCTTTTAAATATTTATTTCTACACTCATATATGTATATTGAAGCTTTTATTGTTTGAGTACATGTTTGTAACAGTTTGTCTATGACTTTATGGTGGACCAGGAGAACTCCTTCTTGTACATTCCATAGGCCAGCCAGTATAACAGATTGAAGAAGGCAAAGGACATGGGGAAGGCGACTCGAGCAACGCGATCAATCAGGGACACACTGTTCACATAGCTAGTGGCGCCTCTTCGCTGTCCAGTGTTCTGGGCAGCTGCGTCCCGTTCCCTTTGCTTCCGGAAGGATTCGTCACTCTTGAGGCAGAGCCACATCTGCTTCATCCGGGAGACGGCTGGTGGCTCCGTTTGGGTGGTGCGCTCCATGGTGGAGGCATGCGAAGAGGCCTTGGGAAAGATATAACCAGGATCCTGATCCTGCAGGCGATTAATCGATTTCTTAGTTAGTTAAACACCGAACCGAACTCACATTGTAAATGGGGCAAATGAGGGTGTTGCACTTGCGGAATCCCACGCCACCGGCTGCCGTTGTCAAGGTACTGGGTAATCCCTGTTCGTACTCCAGTCCCAGGGCCTCGTGCTCCACGCCACAGTCGCAGATCTCATTGCTGGAGTTGAGGGACTCGCTGATCTTATCGTTTTCCTCGTTTTCCGTCACATAAATGATGTCATCCTCGGGTTCTGGATCAACCTCACCTTCGGCCTCGCCCTCAGCCTCAGCCTCGGAGATGTGCTCCTGTGAGGTGTCCGTCGTACAGATATCCTCCCACTGCTCCATACGCGGAATCTCCCCGCTGCCCAGTTTGGTGAAGTAATGGACACCGGCGAACTCCAACAGGGTGGCTATGCAGTAGAGGAAGCTCATCAGGAGGAACCAATCCAGGGCGGTGGCATATTTGACCTTCGGCAGGTCAGTCCTCGAGTCCAAGCTGATGGTGGACAGAGTCAGAACTGCGGTGACACAGAGGCCAACCCGATCGCTGGTGGCCTCTCGGTGGATCCAAAACGAGACCCAGGACAGCACAACGATCAGGATGCAGGGCACATAGACCTAGGGATTATAATTATCAGATTACGATAGTTTATAGCTTGGAATCCAAATCCCACTTGAATAAGGAAGTAGCCGGTGTGTCGCTTGAGATTGAAGGCCACATGGAGGACGGAGAAGTCGCCCTCGCGACGCCTTGAAGTGGAGTTGCGATGCATCATGCTGATCAGATCGAACTGGTTCAATGTCATCCCCGGGACAAAGGTCACGGCATCATCATGGTTCTGCCATTCATAAACCAGCTGTCGGTTGGTATAGCCATCTTAAAAGCATATATAAAGTTAGCAGATCCTGTCAAGGTTTTCTGATTTATCCTTACAACTTCCGATCACAAGTGGACAGGATTGCCGGTCCATTGGAAAGTTCTTTAACTCCATGGGACAGGTGGCCTTTATTGTTAATCTATCGGGGATAGTTGGTTAATATTAAATATTAATAGTTCCTAAACCTGATCCCCGGACTCACCGCATCGAGTAGAGTATCCCTCCATTTTGATCCAGTCTGAGCAACTTATTGGGCACCGTGATCGTGTGGATGTGGGAGTGCTTGCCATTGTAAAAGTATGTGTCCGGACGCCAGATCTTGTCCAGCATCTTAATGCTGAGGGAGAGACTCTTAATGGGTCCCTTGAAGCTGAGCCGCTTGTCCCGCCAGTACTGCCGGAAATAGCAATCCATGGAGTAGTCCATCCCCAACTCCGACACCGGTCCCATGCTCCGGATGAGTATATTGGTTCGCACCACCGTCGGCAGACTCTGGCCATGGGTGGGCAGCTGGGACTGTTCGTAGTGCTTCAGTAGGTTCTCCAAAATGATAGATATATTCCGGCTAAGCATGTCCACGGACACAGTTCGCGGGACACGGTCACGGGGAGTGTTTTCCTTCTCCCGTGAGCTGCTAGTAATCATCAGGGATCGGCTTGGCGCTTGTAAAGACGGCAGAACGCGAAAGGACTCGTATATCCTGTTGGCTGCAAACTCTTTGGTTATGTTTGGCATCTTCATAACAAGGACATTCTGTTCGAGGGGCCCCAAAGTGGTGGGCGTTGGTATACTATAGCTAAATTGCCACAAATTGTTGTATATAAATCTGTTGGATAACGCAGAAAATTAAATATATATATAAGTGTTTTTTAGTTTAAAAAAGTTTAGTATAAAAATATATGGCTAATTTAGTGTTATATTAGAAGAAGAAATATAATAAGAATTATATATTGAATTGATCGCATATTTGTTAATATTTGTATATTGTTTATTTTAAATACAAATTCAACGTAAAAACTTATACTTAAATACACCTTTTTAAAAGGCAGCAAGTTTTTCATTGTTTTACACAAGAATTCGGCTAGTTATTTAATTTAATTTATTTTAAATTAATGTGTAACTTTTATTGCGGCTGCCATATATTAAGCTTTTAAAAAATGAACACAAATGCCATATAAGAAGACAAGGCAGACACAAAATTAATGACCTTGGGTTGTAATATTATATACTCGTATATTGTATTATGTTTGACAAAGAACGGGTTTTTGCTTAAAGAAAATGATTTCACTTCTATCTAATATCCTTTGTTCTTGAATTTCCATTACTTATGAAAAATTTTATATGTATTAGGGAGATTTTTTTTAATTTCATACCATTCCCAAAATTGTTGACCTTGGTTTGTAAAATATATATAATATATACAACAAAGAGGGGTTTTTGTTTAAAGAAAAACTATTCCAGCTCAATCCATTATCCCCTGTTCTTAAATTTTCAATGCTAACTTATGGAAAATTTGACATGTTTAAAGGGGATTTTTTTGTTGTTGTAAATTTCACTCCCAATCGAAATATCCACATAAGTATGGACATGGGGTAAAGTACAATCTGGGCTTCGAGAAGACGTCAATATCAATTGAGCCCATTACCTAATTCAATTAATTTTGTAATGCACAAGCTGCATAGGATAGCCCCGGGGGGTTGGACCGATGCTTGGATGGATGGAAGGTCTTTATAACCTACTTTTTCGTTAGACAGACACTTTGCCGCATGTGTAAGTGCAGCAGGCATCAAATTTGCTTGATTCGCAAAAAAAAAAATTGCACACCTATTATGTTTGCCCATTCCAAAAGAGACATATTATATAGTTAGTGCATGCGTATTTAGAACTAAACAAGTGTCGCGAATGCGAATCTTTTTTGTTTTGAACGGAAGGCATTTTTATTATACGCTTTCTGTTTAATTATACTGACTAATTATTATTGAAAAACAATGGGATGTTTCGAAACTAATGATGCGAATTATGGGAGACTTACCCGAAAAAGATACGCAGTATGTGCGTGGTCGTTACCATTTTGGGCGCGAATTTAATTTTGTTTATCGAATGCGGACGAACACTTCCTCAGCGTCTGTCGAGAATTCCCCAGTCGAACTGTGAAGCGTTGTAACAGGATTCCAGCTCAACCCTCGCAAACTATGAAATTCAGCATCGCATCGAATCGCTTCTGGCTATACTAGCAGTTGGCATGCGCAAAGCATGCTTTGACCTGGCCACCTTCTAGCAATGGGGCAACTGCAGCAGCTACTGCTTCTGCTTATGCTTCTGCCACGTTGCTGAGCCAAACTAAACTGAGCCGCATTGAAATCTAGATCCCGTTCATACTCGTACATTGGCAAAAACAAAACAAAAAACTGAAAAAACAAACAAAAAACTGACATTCAACGTTGCAATTACACTAGGCGACATAGACACACGTTTTGAGTTCCACAAATTTCTAGTTTCTTGGCTGATCTTCTCAGTTTGGAAATGCCTTAGAAATAGTTTGGAAATAGAATATCGGAAATGAAGATTGAAGTTAAAAATATAGTTACATTTAGCTTGTTAAGCTTCATTTTTTCTGATTGGCCATATATCAATATTCTTTGCCAGGGTACAATAAATTACGTCTTGGTAATTAATATTTCTATTTTTTTTAATTATCACTTTTATCATTTCTTAAAAAAGAATAATATAATATCAAACTAAACTAAGAGCAAGAAAAACATAACTTAAATACTAAATCGACTCTCCTTCTGTTTGCCCAATTAAGAATGCTCTATGTAAGGGTTAATTATAATAATAATAATATAGCTAAACATTGTTATAAGCATTTATAGCCTATCCAAAAAGGCAATATTTTCTGTTATTTTTTTAAACAAGCTATTTTTAAATAGGAATGTTTTAACGGAAATCTATATAATCTCGGATAGAGCGAGAGAGCAATACAAGGCATTAGACAACAGAAAATTAAACTGTTATAAATTGTAGCTATTTTAACGATTTAAAATGTTTTATGAAAGGTTTAAATTTATTTCTTATTTGAAGACCAATCATCAAGACTGAAAGCCAAAAATTTTAATTATTTTTTAAACTCCCTTAATATATTTATATTAAAAAAGCGAACAAGTGAGAACCAAGCAGAGTATATTCAAGCGATCTTTGTCCCAAAAATCTTCTTTGGAGTAAATGAAAATAGTGGAGAAAAATTAAGAATTATATATCAATAAGGAAATGTTTGGAGAAGCTGACAATATGTTTTTCAAGAATTTTTGGAAATGTTCCATATCAAAAAAAAAATATTCCAATATGATATCAATTATTTAAGTTTTCCAATTCTTATTTTCGTAAAGGTAATCCGGCATTCCAATTCATTAAAAACTGAAAAAAGAGTAGGAGAGGGAGAGATGATCTTAACCTGATCTGGAAATTCAAATACTGAATATTCCAATATGATAGCAAAGTGCTTTGCAATTATTTTTTTCGGGAAGGTAACTTGGCTTTCCAATTCATCGAAAAGAAGAGAAGAGGAGAAGTGGAGAGAATAACTTTACCTAACCTGATCTGGAATAGCAGTTGTTCGAAGAAACGATGAGTGATTAAAAAATAATAAAATATAACAGTAATCTCAAACACCAAAAGGTGTAAAATTTAACAGCAAGAATAAGAAAGTAAATTCCCACGTTGGATATAGAGTTCGATCCACAGAATTGTGCCTCACAGAAACAGAAATCGCATTTTGTATATTGTTTTATTTGTCTTTTTATTAATTATACTTCAGAGATAAGTTAAAATGTCAATTAATTGAGAAAAAAAAATAGTATAAATAAAAAAGCAATATTCGAATTATCATTACAAAATTCTCAAGCAGCTACAAATAATGAATTTCCTTGAATAACTAATTCAAATTGAATACGAAATTAAAAAGGTATTGTTGTTGTTGTATATATTTGTTTTAAAGCTCGAGGACTCCACATTTTGGATTTGTTTTGATTTTGTTTTGATTTTGTTTTTTGATTTTGTTTTTTCTTATTTTTGATTTGTTCGTTCTAATTAGATAATGACTTTGCGTATGGAAGTTCGACTTGTACTTTTGAGTTGTCGTCGTACATATGGAGTTGGGTTGGGTTGGGTTGGGCATCCGAGAAATATCAGCCAGGGCTAATTCCTCTGTCATATGGTGGGGATGTATCTATTAATCCAGAATGTAAAACAGCCAGTAACCGAGATTAAACGCGAGAAAACTGATGGGGAATATCATGCGCGAGTATTTGTCAATGATATTGACATCCTTGATCTTCGGAATGGTGGCTTTAATGGCGGAGGCGCTTTTCTTTAGTGCATGCATCATTCGCGGTCGCGTCGGCATTCCTGCATATGGTGGGGATATATATATATATTATATATAAAATATAAATCTTAAGTAATTCGATTCCATTCACTCACCCTTCTGGGCGCGGTAGCGGAGTTGCGTGCGTCCGTTGCCATAGTTCCGGGTGATGCGAAAACTGGGCGGGAACTTGCCCAAATGCAAAGTCTCAGTGCCGATGGAGTCGAGGGTAGCATTATAGTTGGTTTTTCGCAACGAGGGTATCGGACTTAAGCGAACGTCTTGCAGCTCAATGATGTCCTCAGTTGTTGAACACGTTTCGGATCTTTCACCTTTACCTGGGGTCGAGAAATGTATATATATTAATTATAAAATCTTTTTTTATAGTATTTCTAAAAGTCAAAGAGGGAGTTCTTAAGTTTTGAATTTACAAATTTTTTCAAATATCATGTATAAATATTAATTGCAAAATAATTATCAGAGCAAACTTAAGTAAATGTATATTTCGAACAACCTAAGAAGAGAATTCATTAGCGTTGAGTATATTTATTTTATGTTTTACGAAAAACATTTTTTACAGTATAGTAAATTTAAAACTAATATTTTAAAAACCAAGGAGAAGAATTCACACGTTTTTGATTTGCTAGAAATTTTACCTTTAACTGGATCAAATAAAATGGATCAAATAATTGAAAAACCTTTTCGTTGTAAACGTAACTTAAAAAAACAATCTTTAAATTTACGATTTTTTTCACATTTTGTCTAGGTCGAGATAATTATTTCTTAATTAAAAAAGAATTTTTCACATTAAACTAAACTTAAAACATATTTTTTGAAAAAAAACAAAGAGAGAATACTTTCAATGTACTATTGTTTACCCTTATTTTAGTCATCTAAAAAATGTATATTAATTGTAAAACCAAAGTGTGAATTCATAAGCTTTGAAAGTACACATTATTTATTTTTGGATTTTAATTTTCAAATCCTTGAATATTTACCAATCTTTCTTCGGTCGCAGTCCTTGCGCTTTTTGATTTTCTTCTTGGCCCTCTTGCCCCAGTACGTGTAGTTGACAGCTGCGTATTCGAGGAGTGCGGCGAATACGAAAACGAAGCACATGACGAGGTAGATGTCAATGGCCTTAACATAAGATATTCGGGGCAGTGAACTGCGAACACCGGTGCTGATGGTAGTCATGGTCAGCACCGTGGTGATGCCCAAGGCGACCCGGGCGCTGGTCGCTTCGTGGTTTATCCAGAACGAGACCCACGACAGCATCACGATCAGGATGCTGGGCAGATAGGTCTGGAACACGAAGTATCCGATATTTCTTTGCAATTTGAATGAGAGGGAAAGACGCTGGTATACTCCAGTGGCCAGACGCTCCTTCCGATCGTTCGTCTCGTAGCCAATAATTGTGAACTGTGGCAGTTCCGCATCTTCCACACCACGCACAGGCGTCGGCTTCCAGTACATGACCACGTCGCTAACTGTGTAGCCATCTGCAGATTGGGATAAAACCGGATATAGATTAAGGATGTAAAATACACATAATATACAATAAATTCGGATAAAAAGCCAAAGGAATTAAGAAAATTTAATTAAATTCTTAATAAAGTTAAATAAAAAATATACAATTTTTGCGGTTCTTCTACTAAACATAAATACATTTTCAAAGAACATAGTATACCTAATAATCTCTCATTAAAGATAAATACATTAAATTATAATTTTTCCTGTTTTACATACCAAAGAAAATTTTTTAAATCGTGAGTTTTCTTCAAAAAAATATATATATTTGCATGGATACACACAAATTGATTGATTTTATAGATCATATAACATAAAACATAAATCAATTTTTACAGAATACATTGAATCTGTAAATTGTGATTATAAATCCCAAGAAAAAACAAAAAAATAATTAAATAGTCACCAAAACAAAATTCGTAGAGGTGGGTACTGAGTTTGTACTATTTCTACTTACAACTCTCTATTTCCACGGTGCAATTTTGAGAGTCCAGGGGATAGTAATGCAAATCCATCATACAGGCCAGCGTTGTGGTGAATCGCATTCCATATGTGACTGCACCATCTCCGCCCAGGCGCACCAGTTTGTTCCTCTCAGTCACATCGTGCAGAAAGCTATGCGAAAGATTAAGGTTCATAAATAATAATTAATAAATAATCAAATTACAAATACTACCTATTTTTGTCGTTGGCGAAAAATGTATCTGGGACCCAAATCTTCTCAGCAAAGTCACCAGATAATGTTAGCACATCGTTTACACCATCGTCTTCGGAATCATGATCGAAATACTGGCCAAATATATTAAATGCCAGACGCTCGTCGCGCCAATACTGATTAAGATACATTGTTATTGTATAATCCTGTTGTTGAGGGATATATGGAATATCAGTATTATATTATATTGTTATAGCTTGATTTGTGCTCACCATATTAACTTCTGAGATGGCATCAAAGCTGGCTATAGTCAAATCCATTCCTACATGCAGTGGATCTCCCCCAAAATTGGGCCTAAGGCGAATATCATAACCCTGAAGTATTTTTGAAATCGTTTGTGTAACATTTTCAAGGCGACCAGCTAGCATTTCTTTCCGTTTACATCTGCAATTAATTAATGGTGAATTAAGTTAGTAATTAAACATTTTATAGGATTGTTGAAAATTTGATTTGGTATCATTTTTAGTAAAAATTCGTATTGGAAAATTTGTATATTTAATATAAATTTGTATTACAATTTACTTTAAATTGGTACAGTTCTTCTTTACTAAAAAATCTTATTTAAAAACAGGAACATTTAATAGAAAAATGAATTCCAAGTTGCTTTAATAATTATTTAAAATTTGTACAGATGCTAGATGCTGAACAAAAAAAACATATTAAAGGATCTTCTTTACTAAAAAATCGTATTGGAAAATATGTTTATTTAATAAAAATTTGTATTCCAAGTTACTTAAATGCTTTTTTGAAATCGTAATCATTTCTTAATGTAAAAATTGCATGTTAAACTCTTTACTAAAAAATCATATTAAGAAAAACAGAACATTTAATCCAAATTTGTATACCAAGTTACTTTAATGGTTTTTGGAAATGGTAATCAGCTTCTTAGCCACTTTTTACGATGCTGAATAAATGTACCTATTAAAGGGCCTTCTTTACCTATTGTTAAGTTAAACAAATGAATTATATTTATCTTGACGTACCGAACGACCTGCAGCTGGACGCATAGAACACATAAAAACAGACTATAGTACACTCCGAAGCACATAAAACGAGTCATTTTGGCAGCTTCTGGCTGGTGGCTTCGTCTCGGCTCAATTCGTTGGCATTGACTGCGCTGGCGTTTCCGGTTTGCCAGCTCTCATCGTGAAATTAAAATAAAGTACATCGGTTATTGTTCCCTTTTTGCATAATGACGAGCTAGAGCATTGTGCCTCAAGAAGCTGCAGCTGCAATAGAAGTGGGCGAAATTTAGATACATTTTCATTGAAACGTAAGGCTAAACACACTTGGAGAAATCGGGTAAGTGTGGGTTCTTTTTTTGGATTATTTTTTATATCTCTATAAAATAATCTATTTAATTATATATAAAAAAAACAAACAGATACATTGTTTTGTTTTGATTTAAAATTAAGTTTTCAAGTTCCCCTAATTTAGTTTTATATTTTCTTTTTCCCCATTTCTAATTTGTATTTAATATTTGTTTTTTTTTTTTTTTCTTACTTTNNNNTTTTTTGCTAACTTTCAAGATCTTCTGACCATGGAATCTATACCGATTTATCCCATTGCCTTTTGTTTATTCTTTTGTATTCTTTTCGGGCTAACACACATTTGTATTCTTTTCGGGCTAACACCACACATTTGTATTCTCTTCTGGCCAACACGCATTATTTACACATTCATACTCGAAAATTCACATTCATTCACAAGCGAATCCTGGCCACTTCTCTCGCTAATTGCCGCTGACAAACAATGCCAACGACATTTGTCTTGAGTTCTTTACAACTTTCGGCTCGATTTGGAATTGTATCTAAAATTGACCCATTTATGTGTGCCTCTGTATGTATGTATGTCAGCTGTGCTTATGCCGAGCAGTGTTGCATTGATTTTATGCAACACAAGGAAAATGATTTGGTTGCTCGTCTGTATTGTGGTCTGTAGTCTGTAGTCTGTAATTCGTATTTAATTCTATTAAACCAACTAGCTCTGGGCAGGATTTCCATTTGGGTATTTAGTCCTCCTATTTGTTTATATTTATTTGATTCGATTTGGAGCGGGTTTTTTCCTTTTCAATCATAACATTACAAGTTACACATACACAATGGCACTGAATTCGACTTCGACGGCGACTCCGATTCCGACTCTGACTCTGACAATCTTTATCAATTTTCCCACTCTCCGATTTCCCGATTGCCCACTTTCCGTTTTGGCCGATTTCCCGATTTTACCTTGGTTATCTCGTGTTTATCTCTATGTGGGTCTACGCTTAGCCTCTGACTGCTGTGTGTGGGCTCCAACAGTGTCTATCTAATGAATGATTACCCTGCCAGCCAGTCAGCAGCATCAGCATCAGCATCAGCATCGGTTCGGGTGGATTCGTTTGCTTCGGCTTGACCTGCATTGCGCATCCCTGCCAACCGAGTTTTGATGTTTCATTATGCCCACGCGCACATATACCACATAACATACACATACATACGTACGAGTATGTGTACCCACGAAACAGATGTATCCTGCGAACATCCTGTCGGTTGTCAACAAGGAGGCTGTGCTTTTCGCAACGCCATCTATCGGTTGCCTGGCAATGCTTTTTTCTCTGTTTTTTTTTTCGCGGAAAGCTCATTATCCACATCCACAATATATACTATATCTGATAGGTGTGGGAGTATCTTTGCGTGGATTTTATACCCTTAACAGGGGGGATTATCCTTTTCCTTAATCAGCCTTCATAAATGTATTAATAATAAATATACAGCAAATAAATTTATGAGTTTTGATATAGTAGAACCTTAAAATCGGATTTTGTGGATTAAATGATAATTACAAAACCTAAGAAGTACAATTTTACGTCATGATTTTATTAAATCAAGAAAAGATTTTGCAAAAAAAAGATCACTTTATATTTGTTATATTTTGTATTTTTTAATATTTTAATATTTATTATATATTATTTATTAT
>JAJJHY010000307.1:2214279-2260042 GCA_021224005.1 Drosophila setifemur
TATTAATAAAATTAATATTAATATTAAAATAAATAATTAATATATATTTCATATTTTTAAAGTATTAATATATACGGATTGCAATTATTAAAGTAAATATACCTTGAATTTTCTCAAATCCTTTAAAAAAGAATTCAACGAAAATGTTTTAAATATTTATGAATAAAGATTACACATCAAATTCAAATTAAAAAGTATAAAATCAGAATATTAAAGTTAAAGAACCTGAAAAGAAACTATGATTTTCCAGATAATTTTTTATGCTATCCCATTTCAGGCTAATATACGTTAATAATAAATTTGTAGAAGTGAATTAATTAAGCCTCGCAGTGAAATCCTGAAAAGCTCATTTCGCTGAAAAACAGTCTCACAGAGCGACAAGTGAAAGCTGCCAGCCGAGTTGCGAGCGAACTTTGAATACATAGAAAACAAGAGTTGAAGTCTAATGTTTACGTTTACCGAAAGGACGAAGGACCAAAAGTCCGACTAACCAACCAACCAACCAACCAGCCATCGAGCCATCCAACCATCCAACCATCCAACCATCCGAAGGAACGAGCGAGCGAGCGAGCGAGCGAGCGAGCGATGCTGTAATCTGTGGGATACTTGGCATTCGTCACATTGACGAGTACGTTAATAGACGTGCTCCTTTCTCTCCCAAGCACGTGCCAACAATGTAACAAGTTCATCCCAGGCCAGCCCAAGTGATTTTTAACAAAAGATACTTAATTCAAATTCAAATTCAAATCCAAAACCAAATCGAAATCCCAGTTGCAAATTACCAAATCCGGGTGGAAGTGAATTGAGTGAATTGAGTGGTGGGCGGTGTGCATTGATGGGATATATCCAATATATCCGAGTCCGGCTGTGCAAAACTGTATATACACATTTATGCTAAAGTATATAGATGTTGGCATAGTCTTGGCAATTATATAGATACATATATGTGAGTGGTCGAGTGTGTTATGCGCATGACGTAGATACAAACAGAATCGTGCGTACATATTTCGGTTCTTTTATTTGGTTCTGTTGGTCCTGTTGGTCCTGTTGGTCCTGTCCAACCTATCAAAAGGCACGCAACCAAAGATACTTGTTGTGTGTGTTTCACTTCGAAAGCGCAAAAGCATCTCTATCCAGTCCGCGGCAGCAGCAAGCAACGAAAGTCTGTTAAAACAACGATCAATCAACTGAACAACAAAAAACCAGTACCGCCCAATTGTTAAATGTTAAATGCCATTCCGCCAACATGATGCGAGCCATCGAAAATAGATACTACTCGAGTCCAGGCATTCACAGCGATGCTGCTTCCATTGAGATTTTCTGCAGTGACCTTTGACTCCAGAAACTCTTAATTCACAAAACTCTCACACAAAAAATAGAAAAACTGCAGGCCAAGTAACAAGTGCAAAGTGCAAAGTGCGGAGTGCGGCCTTTAGAGGCGAACATAAAACTGCTAACCAGGTTCAAGAGTTCCTCGTGCCCCCCCTCCCCCCCTTGGAAAACGGAAAGGAAAACCATGAAGGGATACATCGCATCGGTGCAGCATCCAGCATCCAGCATCCAGTGCAGTTCCCCTAATTGACACCCAAAATTAAGTGATAAAATAGGCGTTGTGAAGTGTAAAGTTCGGCCATGTCACACGCAAGCGCTCAACCCGAATAACTTTCTCTTTTCGAAGAAAACAAAACAACAACAAGCACAAGAACAACAACAACAACACTTTGCAGGAGCAGGAGTGGGAGCAGCATCGGGAGCAGTAGGAGGAGCAGCTTCGGGAGCAGGAGCAGGAGCAGCAGCAGGAGCAAGAGCAGCTTTAGGAGCAGCCTTTGCCTACCATTACAACATTTCGTGCTTATGCGAGTGCGAATTTGCGTACGTGTGCGGCAATGTATTTGACAAATTTTCCATTTTTCACATTCGTATCTTCATTGTGGTTATGTAAGTATTCATCGTTTTTAATCTAATTATTGCAAACGAACAACAATAACAACAAAAACTAACCGGGCCCCAAAGCCCCAAAATGTATGCTATGAAATTTGTTGGGGATAAAATTAAGAAGAATCATAGAAGGAAAACTCGAGTTTCCCATTAAATCTATATGTTTTGTTAATAATAAAATAGATTTGGTTTATTTGTTGAAATCTGAAGAGTGTTTTCTCTTCCCTTCTTAAATATTTTGCAATTTTACATGTTTTTTTTTAAAGATATTTGAATGGTAAACTAGGAATCATAATTTATGTATGACTAATAATTATTAATTTATAATTTAGTATTTTGAAGGTAAGCCTAGCTAATTTGATATGCGCTACTCGTGTTCAATTTATGAATGGCTAAGTTTAGGTTAATATTATGAATTGTTAAGAACCTTTTTCGGCCACCATTGAGAAAAATAAACTAGAAATTCGCTTTGTTTGGAACATGCGCACTGCGAAAGCCACAAAAATCTTTATTGAAATATAGGAAAATTCACCCTTGTTTTGGAAAACCACTTGTTGTTGCTGCTTTTGATGAATGGAGAAAAGTTTTTATTATATTTAATATTATAGTTTTGGTTTTTAATGCGCTTTTGTTCCATTACCAAATCGAGTATACGCCCCGTTGTCTGTAATATTTTTCAAGGGATTTCATTAGGTTAAGCTAAAATCAAAATTTAAATTGTTAATACATTAAATATTAATACATTATTTGTGAGTTCTTAAATTACTTAACAAGTTTCAAAAGCAAGAGAAATATTAAAATATTTAAGCACACAATACACTGTTATTATATTCGTAATATATTTATATATTAATTAAATATTATTTATATATTAATTAGGTTTCGGATTGTGCGACGTAACTAGATTTAATGTGGATCCCAACTCGGACGATTATGGCAAGCTACCCAAGAATACATTGGAACGTTGGGATTGGTATAAGGAGGCGCAGCTGCAATCGGATGGCGGCCGGCCCGCCCACGGAGTAGTTGACAACGCCTCTAAGGACGACAAGTTAACCGATGAGTTCCAAAAGATTGAATCTAAACTCATCACCGGCTCCGACAACAACGAAAACAGTCCCGATGGCAGGGGAAATGATCAAATGGCAACCATTGAGTCAACCGTGCCATCTAAAACAAGTAACCCGGGAGGAGGGGGAGGAGGATCAGGAGGAGGAGCAGGAGGAGGTGGAGGAGGCGGAGCTGGAGGCGGAGGCGGAGCAGGAGGAGGAGGCGGAGCTGGGAGCGTTGATGAAACTCCGAAATTCCGGAACATCGGAGCCCACAGAAGCCGGGCCGAAGTCGGTGGCTTCAGGGAGGTGGACCGCCTGGGAACGCGAGGACGCGAAGGCTTCATTGGTGGAGCCAGCAACAAGCAGAAGCCCTTCCGATTGAATCTGGCTGTACTAGTGCAGGATGATCCCAGCCAACCAGGCGAGACCTATTCCAATTGCCAGGGTCAGGGTCAGGGACAGGGACAGGGACAGGCCCAGAGCGAGTCCGAGGAGAGTGCGTGCAAGAACAAGGAGGACATGATGCCCAAGCTGCAGAAGGACTGCGAGAAGACCGGCCTCCATGTGATGTGTCCGCGCACCTTCCGCTGCATCAGCAAGTACTGGCTCTGCGACGGCGACGACGACTGCGGCGACTACTCGGATGAGACGCATTGTGGCGTCCGGACCAATTGCACGGATGATCAGTTCGAGTGTTTGAATGGCTTCTGCATTCCCCGCACCTGGCTGTGCGATGGGGAGAACGACTGCAAGGACTTCTCCGACGAGGCGCATTGCAACCGGACCAGCTGCACGGATGAGCACTTCACCTGCCACGACGGCTACTGCATCTCGTTGGCCTTCCGCTGTGACGGGGAACCCGACTGCAATGATAACTCCGATGAGCAGAAGTGTGCTGCGGTGATTAACAGCTGTCCGGAGGGGGAGTTCAAGTGTAGGGGTGGCCTGGGCGGTGCCGGTGGTCCGAGTGGTCAGTGCATATTGAATCGCTTCCGGTGCGACGGGGACAACGATTGCGGGGACTGGAGCGACGAGGAGAATTGCCCCCAGAAGCCATCAGTCTGCACTTCGAGTGAGTACAAGTGCGCCGATGGCACCTGCATCCCGAAACGCTGGAAGTGTGACAAGGAGCAGGATTGCGATGGCGGCGAGGACGAGAACGACTGCGGAGCTCTAAGCTCGGAACATCCCATTACCTGTGGAACGGATGAGTTTACCTGTAAAACGGGTCGCTGCATCTTGGTGAGGATCAATGTAATACTTTTAATAATACAATTTATAAACCCTTTTGTTGTTGTAGAAAACCTGGCTTTGCGATGGCTATCCGGACTGCACTTCTGGCGAGGATGAGGTGGAATGCCATTTGCAGTGCGACCATGGACAGTTTCTATGTCCCACCAAACAGAACATAACGAATCTCAAGTGGGTTAAAGGGATAGCAAAAGAAAAGCCTTTATTTAACATATAAATTCCTCCCCCTCCTCCAGGATTTGCGTTCATCAGAAACACATCTGTGATGGCCACAACGATTGTCCCACTGGCGAGGATGAGTCCAACTGTCCCAAGGAGCAAAAGTGTCTCGAGCCCAAGCAGTGTGAGCAGCTCTGCATTAAGACCCATACGGGTCAGGATGAGTGCGCCTGTCGTCTGGGTTACCTCATGGACCAAAACAAAGTCAAGTGAGTATCAACTGCGGGAGAACTCCAAATATGTGAGTAAATAACTGTAAATGATGACCTACCCTGGGCAGCTGCACGGATATAGACGAATGCCAGTACCTGACCAGTCCGGTGTGCTCCCAGAAGTGCCAGAACACCCTCGGCTCCTTCATCTGTGGCTGCGAGACGGGCTACATCCTGCGACCGGATCTGCGATCCTGCAAGGCTCTGGGCGGGGCCATGACCCTGCTGGTGGCCAACCGTTGGGACATCCGGAGGGTGACGCTCAGCAACAATCGGTATACGGCGGTGGTCAAGGGATTGCACAATGCCATTGCCCTGGACTTCCACTATCGCAAGGGATTGATCTTCTGGTCGGATGTGTCCACGGATGTGATCAAGATGGTTTACATGAATGGGACTCGGGTAAGGGATGTGATCAAGTGGGGTTTGGAGTCACCAGGTGGGATAGCAGTGGATTGGATACATGATTTGCTGTTTTGGACCGATTCCGGGACACGACGTGTGGAGGTGTCCAACTTCCAGGGCAATCTGCGTACGGTCATCGCCTCCAATGACCTGGACAAGCCAAGGGCGATTGTTGTGCATCCGGGCGAGGCTTTGGCCTTCTGGAGCGACTGGGGACCGAATCCGAAGATCGAGCGGGCACACATGGACGGGAGTCAGCGCAAGGTGATCATATCGAAGGGTGTGACCTGGCCCAATGGCCTAGCCATTGACTACCCCAACCGGAAGCTGTACTGGGCGGATGCCAAGCAGCATGCCATCGAGTTCTCCAACCTGGATGGCACGGATCGGGTCAAGATACTCAGCACCCATCTGCCGCATCCCTTCGCCCTGACCATCTTCGAGGACACGATGTACTGGACGGACTGGAACACCAAGACCGTGTCGGCGGCGAATAAGATCAGTGGCAAGGAGTTCCGGCCGGTCCACGAGAACTTCCACTTCCCCATGGACATCCATGCGTATCATCCGGCCCGTCAGCCGGACTACGCCGATCGGTGCCAGAAGGATCGGCGGGGACTGAGAGGCGGGTGCTCCCACCTCTGTCTGCCCAACAAGACATCGCGCCGTTGTGGTTGTCCCATTGGTCTGTCCCTCAAGGAGGATAGCAAGACCTGCAAGAGCACGGCGGACAAACTGGTCCTGGTTGCCCGTCGCAAGGATATTCGGTTGAGGCAACTGAAGAACAACGAGGCCGATCCGAATGATGTGGATATGATTGTTCCATTGGATAATCTAAAACATGCCGTGGCCCTGGACTGGAGCAGTGACACGGACTTCATCTACTGGACGGATGTGGAGCGGAGTACCATCAACAAGGCCCATCTCAATGGCAGCTACCAACAGCGGGTGGTCCACTCCAATCTGGTCTCGCCGGTGGGCTTGGCCCTGGACTGGATAACCGACAAGCTCTATTGGACGGATCCGTCAACGAACCGGATCGAGGTGGCCACCACCAATGGCAAAATGCGCACCCTGCTCATCTGGGAGAAGCTCAACAAGCCCAGGGACATTGTCGTCAATCCGATTGGTAAGTGTGGAATAAATTTTAATTATAGTTTATAATTAATAATCTTAGGATTGCAATTAAATATATTTTAATTAAATAACCCTTTTCTTAATTTTTATTATAGTTTTTAGTTAATAATCTTAGGATTGCAATTAAATATATTTTAATTAAATAACTCTTTCCCTAATTTTGTTACCAACAAAAATAGATGGCCTAATGTTTTGGTCCGACTGGGGCGATGAGCCAATGATTGAACGTGCCAATATGGATGGCCACGATCGTACGATTATATCCTCGAAGAAACTGATCTATCCGAATGGACTGGCCATTGACTACGAGAAGAGCAAACTATATTTCGTGGACGGAGGCACCAAGACCCTGGAGAACATGAACTTCGATGGCAGCGGCCGGCAAGTCATCTTAAGTGAGTACCAAAACCATATACTTACTTTTAGAAATATTTAAAAAAAACACCCTTAAAACTAAAAACTTAACTTTTGGTAGTTCGAATATTTTATTTAATTTTTATTCAATGTAACAACCTTAAAATTAACAAGTAATGACAAGTTATAGTAATTATTTTCACTTGACCAGTATAGATTGACGCTCGAATTATTATTTTTAATTTAAAAATAATAAATTAGATTGAGAACAAGTGTTAGGTTTAAAAATGAATTCTGATATATAAATGGAAACCAATATAATATATATAATTTGGGATTTCAACCCTTTACTTTTGCTTTGCAATTCGATACAAACATTAACGATTTTAATAAATAGTTAAGAGTTTTTTGCTCATATTTTTTATTTTTATTATTCGATCGGTAGCTTTTTTAGTTTTCATTAAATAGGAAACTTAAATATACTTCGACAAGAAGTCACCGAAGTATATTAAAATCGAGTATTAAAAACCCGCGAAAGGGGCGAGTTGTTCAAATAAAAATCGAAACAATGTATCACTAATTTAATATATAAAATAAAATATATCCTTGTTCAAAAGGCACAATAAACATTAATAGTTAAAAAAAAGTCAGATTTGCTTATAATTTAACGTACATATATTTAACAGAAACAAACAAACAAATACCCCAGATATTAAAAAGTCGTGCCTTAAAAATGTATAATCACTCGATTACAATTAAAAAAAAATAGTTTACTAATGCAAAATTCAAAATAAAATCATTCCCAACCAACAGATGGACTGGGTCATCCCTTTGGGCTGGACGTGAGCGATGGGCGGGTGTACTGGACCGACTGGGACAGCAAGTCCGTGATGAGCGCCAACAAGGTGACGGGCAAGGAGATCAACGTGATCATCGCCAACAGCAGTGACCTCATGGACATCCGGGTGTTCCATCGCACCCGGAGGCGTGTGTACAATGCCTGCGACAAGTTGAACGGCGGCTGCTCCCACCTGTGCCTCCTGAATCCGGTCAGCTATACGTGTGCCTGTGCCGTGGGTGTCCAGCTGAAGGGGGACAAGCGCACCTGCTCCGAGGGACCGACGAAGTACATCCTCTTTGCCCACAGGATCGATATAAGGCAGATCTCGTTGGATTTCGACCATTTGATTGATGTGGTTCTGCCCCTGCCACCCATTTCGAATGCGGTGGCTCTGGATGTGGACAAGGAGACGGGCAACATTTTCTGGTCGGACACCATTGAGAACGTGATTATGAGCTCCAGTCCGGATGGCTTGCATGTCCACAAAGTGGTTGGGGATAGCCTGGAGAATCCGGATGGTTTGGTTGTGGATTCAATTGGCAGGACGATTTATTGGGCGGACGCTGGTCGTCACACCATAGAGGTGGCTAGTCTGGATGGCAGCAATCGCCATGTCATTGCGTACAAGGATCTGGAATCACCGCGTGGCCTGGCTTTGGACTACGAGGTGGGTCTGTTGTTCTGGACCGACTGGGGACACTATCGCAAGATCGAACGCTCCCATCTGGATGGGAATGAAAGGTCGCGGATTGTCACCGCGAATCTCGGTTGGCCAAATGGGTTGTCCTTGGACTTGAAGAGCAAACGGATCTATTGGGTGGACGCCCGTCTCAAGACCATCGACTCCTGCGATTATACGGGCAACCAGAGGAAGCTGATCATGTCCTCGCTGCATCATCCCTATGCTTTGGCCCTCACCGAGGACAACATCTATTGGACGGACTGGAAGTCGAAGGCTTTGCACATGACCGACAGACGAAACATATCAGCCCGACGGGATGTGATGACCAACATCGATGGACTGATGGACATTAAGGTCATCTACCAGGATCAGCCCATGATGGAGAACGTGTGTGGGCGGAATAATGGAGGATGTTCCCATCTCTGCCTGCGCAATCCTTCTGGCTACACCTGTCAATGCCCCATTGGACTGCGATTGAGGGACAACAGCACAACGCAATGCCAGAATCTGCCAGATGTGAGTTTTATTGTAGCTATATAAAGCGACTATATAGAGATAGAGCCACCTTATACAGACAAAATATCACCTGATCAGAACAATTTTTAAGGTTATTAAGATTCAAAAACTTTTGCTTTATAATCGGGGTTGGATGTCGGTTATTCAAATAGAGAATGTCAACTTGAATTTATAAAGACCTGTTTTTAGTAGTTGAGTAACTGGTATCCAATGGTTCCTTATTGCATTTTGTTAAGGAAGGATTACTATACTTTTTCCCATTTGTGATGTATCAAAAATTATTAAAGAATTACGTTTTTCATACAGAATACATATTCAATATTATAAATAATATTCTAATATATTTTCTAATAATTATTATAACGTAACCTTGACCCTTGACCTTTTCTAGGACTACCTACTGATTGCCTTGCGTTCGGGAATTGGAATGATTTCCCTTAATACCGGGGATTATATGGATGTTGTTCTACCGATAAATGGTGTCCATGGAGCCGTGGTCCTGGATTACCATTATCGGAAGAATCTGCTCTTCTTCGCGGATGTTAATCTGGATGTGATCCGGCGGGTTAACCTACTGAACTTCACCGATAGCCGGGTGATTATAAGCACCGATGTGCTCACACCCAACGGGATAGCTGTCGATTGGATATCGGAGAACTTGTATTGGTCCGATACGGATCGCAAATTAATCGAAGTATCACGAATTGATGGCAGCTCAAGGAAGAGGATCATCGAGGATGATCTGGGGGATCCGCGATCTCTTATCGTGCATCCAAAGAAGGCGTAAGTTATAATTTATAATTTCCCCTTTAAATTGATTTATCTTTAATTGTATTTTTGTTTTTTTATTTTTAGATACTTGTTTTGGTCAGATTGGAACTCGCCAGCGAAAATTGAACGAAGTTTCTTGGATGGTTCGAATAGAACGGCGATTGTAACATCGGGTATTGGTTTTCCAACTGGTCTAACCATCGATTTTGAGTGAGTTAATCGCTTGGGAAATTCGAGAAATAGTTATAGTCAATGGTTTATTGTTTATTGCACAGAAATCGACGATTACTTTGGGCCGATGCCCTGGAAGACAACATTGGCCAAGTGGATTTCAATGGCAAGCGACGCCAGACTATTGTGCCCTATGCACCGCATCCCTTTGGACTGACAATGGTAAGCCTCTTACTTATACGAGTTATATATATTCTTGATCAGCATTAAAAGTATCTGTACTCCTTGCAGTTTAACACATAGATGTGTTTTTATACCACCATATTTTTAAGACCTTAAAGCCACAATTTAAAATATTTCGATTTAAGCAAGTTTAAATTTTAACCACGCCCCTACCGCCCCACCTTTCCTTAATTGTAAAACCCATCTTATCTCGGAGACTATAAGAACTAGAGCTTCCCTATTTTATATGTATACATATTTATGTATATATAGCCACTCAGCTTAAGTTTGTTTCCAATTTTAACCACGCCCCTTTCCATAAATGTAATATCCACAATATCTTGAGAACTATTAGAGCTAGATCCTCCTCATTTGATATACATAAATGTAGTCTCACAATAGTGCTCATGCATAAAATTTTAAAAGGTTAAAGGTAATATAGAGTATTATTTGGCAATCGGGTATGCAATACTCTTGGAAACCTTTTTTGTTAAGTAACCTATAAATAATAATGAAAACCCCCCAAAATCCTTGCAGTTTGATGGCAGCATTTATTGGACTGATTGGTTTAACAAATCCGTGTATCGATCTCAACGTATGCCCCGAACCGGCTACGGGAATCCCTTCGAGGTGCGCGATGCTCTGAGTGGAGCGCTCGATATCCGTGCTGTTTCCTTGCATCGCCAGCCGAAGGGCATTAATCACTGTGCCCAGGATAATGGCGGGTGTTCGCATCTGTGCTTGTACCGCGGATCCGACTACGTTTGTGCCTGCCCCGATCGACTGGATCCGAAGGATGCCCCCTGCTCGACCAAGCCGAAGGTGGCGCCCAATGAGCGTTTGGAGAGCGATCAGCTGCCGGAGTACTCGGACGAGTCCACAGATGATTCGACTCCACCCGAACTCCTGGGCGACTCCAATGAGAACTATGAGGAGGATCAGAATCGCCAGGCGGACACTGAGCGGGAGTTCTTTGTGCTGGTGGCCCTGGGCGTGGTCATTGTCATGGTTATACTCATCATACTTGTTATTTTTAGTAAGTCTTTACTTTTGTTTATTAACTAATTAGGTAAGTTTAAATTAAAACAATATTTTTCAGCGCTCGCCTTTAATACCAGTAGACAGAAAACCAAGCGGAATTCTCGAGGATCCAGCAGATCGGTGCTGACCTTCTCCAATCCTAATTACAACATAGATGGCACACCCATGGAACCGAAGACGAACATCTGGAAGCGGTTCAAGTACGACAAGTCCCATGTAAGGCAATATACTATAGTTAATTATTATATATTAATTGGAATTAATATATACCCAACTCCAACTCCAGCAAGAGCGAGCTGCGGCCTATGAGGAGCGCAGCCTGACCACGGAGACGGCTTCCTCCAGCCTGTTCGTACCCACACCGTCGCCCATGGCCTCGCCATCCAACAAGATAATGCAACTGACAACGCTCTCGACTATCACCTTAACGGGCGTTCCGTGGGTGGAACAAGGAACGAGGAACAACAAGGATGGAGCAACAAGGATGCAGCAACCGGGAGAAAAGATCTTCGATGGTTGAAAAACATAAACGAGGCGCGCTAAAGTTTGATTATAATCAATATCATTTTGTAAAAATAGATTATAAATATGTAAGCAGGCTGATTCAGCTGAACAGCTTTAAGAATTGTTTTTTTTTTCCGTTTTTACATAAATTATGATGAATTCTTTGTGTTTGGCACTTCGAACCTCGAACCTCGAACTTCGAACAAAAAAACTGAATTTTAAGCTCTTTTAGTCGCTGCCTAAAAATACGGACTGAGCGGATCGAGCGGATATATATATATATTGCAGAAAACACAAAAAATAAAAAAACAAAAAACAGGCAGCAGCTACTCTACTATAGTATTAAAGGATAATATCAAAATCATACGGATACCTCGATTTTACGTTACCCGGGAAACTAAATTGAAGAGAAGATAAATGTTTCAAACTAAAAAAAAAAACTAAAAAAAACACAAAAACAAAAACAAAACAAAAAACATAAAACGGCCATAACTACCGATATATTTATCTGTTTATAATGGGGTTAAGTTTGGGAATTGCTAATGCAGTTCCAAAACCATCGTTCTATTTAAAAAACTGTGAATGTTGGACATAAAGAAGGCTTTTAAAAATTTCCGAATGCGTATTTTCTTTGAAAAGGAAAATGGTTTTAAAAAATAGATGGAACTATTTATTTAACAAAATATTTGGGGAATTTAAGTACTATTGACAGGGTGTATCACTTACCCTCGTTCTTTTGTCTCACCTTGACCACACCCTTATTTCGTTTGGTTTTTTTTTTATAGCATCTCTTGGATTATTATTGGATAACATGGATATCCTCTGCTCTGGGAAGTATTAGGTCTGACCCGAAGCAGAATCAGAATTATATAGGCAACGGATCCATCTACTTTGCATTCAAATCAAATCTAAAATATCAAATAAAAATAAAAGATTTGAAAGTATGGTTAATCCTTGAATTAGTTAAAAAATGCCAGTAAATACAAGGAAAAGGTAAGGCTTTTACATGCGCTGCAAAACCCAAAGACCCTAGGGAAACCCAGAGCTGAATCCTGACCAGAGCCTGACCAAGGAGCGGAGATGATGCATCACATTTAGACTAAGTTCATCACCCAATGTAGCACCTGAAAGAAATCGACAGAACCCAGCGGAAACAGCGAAATAAACTGAAGGATATATACGATTATTTATTTAGTATCGAATCTAAGTTAGACTTCACAGATATTTTAAAACTTAACAGAAAAAACACTTAAATTCTAATTAAATATGTGTATATACAAAAAAAAAAATTAGCGGCTATTCTAATCTTTCTTGAATTCAATCCGACTGACTGGTACATGATAGGCTGAATTATTTCTGGTTACTTGAACGCACACAGCTTGAAATCATTAAGCAAACGAAAACTAATATATTTTTCGCGGTTTTTGTTGGGTACGTACGTTCTGCCCTTTTTATGCTTTTTGTTTTTGTTTTTGTTTTTTTGTTATTATTTTTGTTTTGTTTTCTTTTGTTTTGTTTTGTTTTCGTTTTCCATTTTCATTTTCATTTCGTTTTTTCTTTACATTTACGTAGGTAAGTGAATAAATATAACACATTCTTCTAATTAAGTTTACCGGTCTGATATCTAAAAATATGTAGCATTGTTGTATATATATATTACATGTTATAATTATGCAGTCTAGCAACTTTAATACAGCATAGAGTATACGCATTCCGCTCTTGCCATGAATTCCTGTGTGTGTATACATATACAATATATATATTTACATTCATATATATCCAACGGAACGGAACGGCTCGGCTTGGTTCCTCCACCTACATCCATCCGCCTTCACACTTGAAATATACCTTTGACTGCACAAAACTGTATACATATTGCAGAATTGGTTTAATATAAATTAATTTAAGTAACATATATAATAGTTTAGTTACAAAATACAGCAGCTTGTCGAACAGCATCGCCCGGAGCCGCCTTTACTCTTCTGTCTTTGATCTGTAATGCATAATTGAGTTTGCCAGTTAGTTACATTACTATATGTGCACTATATATTATATATACTAGTTTACCTTGCGAATTGGGCTCTGGCAAATTATCACGCGGCACTAAATGCATAACAGTCGTTTTGCCTAATGGAAGTCCTAGTGCACCTAAGGTAACATTGCAATGGAGAAAGCGTCCTTGGTATATCAAGCGCAAGATTTCAGCTTTGGATACGGCTTCGCGGGCCCAATCTGGAAAGGGAGAAGGTAATATTGTATAACACATACGTATTAATCATCAAAAGGTTTCGGTTTTCCCAGCTGTGTTTGGAAATTTATTCGCTCTGAATTCATTTCGAGCGCTTAGAACCTTTCGATTGATTTTAAAGCTCTAGAAATTTTTGTTCAAACTTGAATTATTCATAGATTCCTATGAATACCGAATGGCTGCTGAATATTTACTCACCTTCTGGCCAATTATCAAATACTGTTTGAGCAATGTCACCAGCGGAATCTGACGGGTTAAATAAGAACTCTTTTGTTTTACCACTAACGAGGATTAAGCGTAGGTTAATCTGAAAGTATTTCAATTTCATTAATATAAATATAAAACCTTGGTGTATTAAAGGGTGTATTCAAAGTATTAAAAGCTATAATAATGGTATCTGCATTCATTTTGTGCTCATTCTATATTATTCTGATATGAATTAAACTCCTTAGGTCCCATTATAAATATAAATATATATCAAATAAAAATCAATAATTTGAAGCAAAACCCTTGCTAAAAAGTGTGATTTAAAATGAACTGATAATTTTTATGATCGAAAAAGCATTAATCATTCCTACATATGACAAAGATTGCAGATATAAGCGACAAATTCCCCCATTACTCATAGATCGATAGTAGTATCCTTAAGATTCCAAAACTCACTTTATCTGAAGGTATAGTTCGGTGCATCTTCTGCGTTGTTAGTGAAGTTTTAGTTGCCTTTGAGGTGGTGCAATAGTGTGAGGCAATATCTGATGGATTGAGGAATGACGCGGATGCGTCATCGCCCAACGACGAGAATGGCTCTGAAGAGGCCATTGTTGACGACAGATTTTCCACTTGTTGATTTTCTCTCACTTCATATCGCAACGACGGTTGCCTTTGAACCATCGAATGCGAATGCGAATGCGACTGTCGCTGTTGCTGGTTCTGCTGCTGATGCTGATGCTGGTTATGATTCTGGTTCTGGTTCTGACTCTGACTCTGATTCTGGTGCGGATGATGCACGGATGCTATTGAATCTGCGCAGTTGCTGAATGTTGGAGGTATGATGGACGGAAAAAGCGCCGGGGCTTGAGCAGTTTTCTCGTTGGCTGATGGTGATGGCAAGGGCCCAGCGGTGGCTACGAAAGATGCTGACGACGATGCGCTCGACGATACGGAGTAGGAGCGTTTGGCATTCACCGGCTGTCGCTTCTGTTGACTGGCCACTATGGCTGTGGTGGTCCGCAGATGCTGATGTTGTTGCTGTTGCTGTGGTTGTTGTTGTTGCTGTTGCTGTGGTAGAGCCGTTGGTGTTGTCGGTGTTTCAATCGATGATGTAGACGACATGGCATCAAATATAAGTTACCTGGTTTCAAAATAAGAGAAGGAAAATCATGTTAAATAGCAGAAAATAAGGTAGGCAATGATAGTTCAGATGGATCATCACTTATTATTGATTAGCCTGGCTCACTATAATCCTTAACCCTAAGTTCTCTTGCATTGTTCCTTTTTAATTATATAAATTCTAATTGAATGTTATTCTTTAACTTCAAACCATTACGAAGGACAAGATCTTAGGGAATACATCGCATTGGAGTATACAACCAGATCGTGTTTGAGCAACACCTTAATCCGAAATCCCCTTGACCGATCAGCTTAGCAACTTTCCTTTCCTCCATCGAAATATTGCAATCGCACAAGGACACCATACTTAGAGCTTTATTCCCTACATAGAAACCAGCCAACAACTACCAACAATGACTAGGCATCTGACCATGGCCATGTACGGCAGCTGACGGCGTGGAAAAGCTTTCTCTTGGCAAATCGATAATGGACCACAACGGTTGCATAAATCTTTTCCTGCAACACTTATAGAACAGTGTAAAATAGTTGGGCCTGAAATATGGCTTCTCAATAATAATGGTGGCTTTCGCATTTACACTCTCAGAGGTTCAGATGTTTATGCGGAGATGTGGACAGTCAGGGGAACGGACATGGTCAGATATAAAGGTACTTGACCAATATGCTGATCCAGAGGTCGGGGTTACGTTTGCACTTCTCTGTTTTTGTTTATATTTTATATATAGTATATTTTAAATATACTTTGAGCCAGTAGGAAGCTTTCATTTAATTTCCGGATCTTCTAAGAGTTATAGCTCTAGCTGCTATAACCCTGCTGATATCTTTGCAATATATCTAAAATAAATTATAATTATGGCTTAATAAGTTCCAACTACTTTTATGAGCTAAAGTTCTCTGTAAACAATGCAGCATACTTTTGGAATCAAGTTCAAGGGCGAGGCACGAACATACTCGCACATATCCAGAGTTTTCACCATTAATATTTAAAACCTCTCAAAACAAAATCACAAATAAAATTAAAATTAAACCATATACAACCAAAACGAAAACAAACAAAAAAAAACACTTTCAAAGGGACGTGCCCTTGCTACATTGGCCAACAGTCGGTTATTCAATTCTGACGAGTTTAGGGAATTATACGAGGAATTTCCCATTCGTCACGCTGCAACATTTTTTCTCTTTCGTTTTGGGTAAAGAATGTGTAGTTATTTGTGGCAACGTAAACATCGTAAATGTTGATTGGAATTGGCATTGGAAACGGGGGGAATCGGAGACTTTAAAACCCGGACGTGCGATCCTCAACTCTTATTACCTCGTTAACGTTAAGAGATTGTTTTGTTTGGCTTATTATACAATTATTCAGAAAAAGGGGAAATCGAGAAATCATTCTTTGAAAACGAAACGAAACAAACAACAACAACAACAACGAAAAACGGAACACGATAAATTCTTGCAATCATTTCGAAAGTATACACATAACACAATTTTCATCGGGGTTTCCAATTGGAATTCTGTTGATAAGGCCACAGATTTGAAAAGTAAAAAAAAAAAACTTCGTAAATATGTGGCTATGTGCGTTTGTTATTCAAGCACGACCCATATTATATAGACACCATCGCACACACGAACACAAAACGGACACACACACGAGAAAACCTGACAAAATAATGCTTTGGGGACAGATTTTCTTAATTTAATATGAATATGCCTGTATATACACAGGTATTCTTCTTCGTAGATGTCATTGGGTGCAGAAAATGCTCGCTTATGAACGTCGAAAAGTGTCGTTTAACTGTTCGTTGCGTGAATGGAAAATGCGAAACTGAACAAAAGAAACCCGTTGTTCGCCTTGTACTTAACATTAAGCCTTCGCCACGGCCGTAAATGAATTTTCTTTAAAATTTTCTTACAAAGACACGGTTAACACTCATTAGAAGGTAAATAGATATACATACTCATTGCATATATAAAATCGGTGTGGCCAGCGCATAAATCTCAATTTTCACATTTACCTTGCGGACGCGTTAACAGTAACGGCAGAAAGCAGGGTTGTTATCCGATACTTTGATATATTTTTGAAAATTTATTTCATTTCCACAGATTTGTTGCTTGTATTAGTATTTGTTATACTCTCAACCAGGTTCTATATTACATTATTTTCTACTCAGACTTGATTATAAATCTATTTTTCAAGTGAATGGTATTTGTTTCAACATGAAGTTTTCTTATCGATCAGCTGAAATGATATCGTTTTTCTATCGATAGCTCTAACACAACGCTGAAATTTTAGATAGTCGTATCCCGTATGGCGAAGTTTAATAAATAATATAATATTTAATAGTAATGAAGCAAATCTTAATAAGATATATTATTAATAAAAACTGTTACTTACAACCCCCATTTATGATACAGTAAAAATATAAAAATAGATAGGAAGAACGAGGGAGACAGAAAAAGCGCATGAGAGAGAGTTAGAAAGAGAAATCAATACAAATTTAAATATTAATTTATTCATTTTTTTTAAATTTAATTAGAAATATTACTATTATTTCCGAATTTAGCTTTAAAGACTCAATAAAACAAAATATATAGTTTATGAACACCATTGATTAATCGCAAGAAGCCAAGATATTTATCGATAGTGCCGGCCAAATGAAAACCATCGATAGGAGCGATAGTGTCATCGCTTTTCTGACTGCTATAGTTCCACCGTAGAATTAAAATCAGTACACAAATATTTCGAACGTTGTTGCCAATGTGCTTTTAATGCAAAATCTCGAATTGTAAGAAGTGCTCAATTGCAATGCGCGCCTTTGCTTCCCATTTCCCCGATTTCCCATATTGTGCGAAACTTGCGCTAAAGGCATATTTGGTCGCAGGCCCACTTAAAAGCCGCTGCTCCCAGTTAAATTAATAGTGATGATGCAGTTCGTTTCTTTTTTGTTTATTTAACAGCCATAAATTGGCTAGCAACAAAATAGTTATCTTCGATATATGCCCTATCTTTGCCAATTAAGGTATCTCTGGTGTTTAAAGCGAAATGAAATGAAGTTAACACGAAAGGCCAAACCAGTGAAGAGAGTAATACATCCATAGACCTGCCTACATATGTATGTATATATACATATGTACTGCTGTGTGTGCTAGCCAAAAAAAGTGTCACTCTGACTTCGAGCTTTTCCCACGATAAAACAGCTGATAAAATTAATGCCACTGCTGCCTACAGGAGGAATTCTTTGCACTGTTCCAATTGGAAATTCAGCGGGTAACTGTAACAGCAATCATGCTGCGACAAGTCTGCTTACACCCAGGCGATATAACATTTGGCCAATTAAAACAAGAAGAGGGGACGGCACACCTGTGAATGTATGGGTGTGCTGCTCTGCACTGGCAGAAAAGAAGGCTGTGCTAGAGAGAGAGATACATTCTGCCAAATAACTTTGTATTAATAATATGATTCATTAACTGTCTTTGGCATTATCATTTTTGGTTGGAAAAAGCTACAATGAACTGCTTGCGGGGACTGCTTGCCAAGCTCTCTTCAGCTCCTTCGGGTACTAAAGAGAACAATAATTTGGTATAACGGTTTAATTAGCCCTCGAACAGCTGCTTTTGTTTACATTTTCAAGCAAATATTTTCGATCGAGTTTCGTCTCAGTAATTTCGTTTTTTTTTGTTTGCGATTATTTTAGTGATTATTAGTGATGTGCAGTACAATATTAGTTAAGTACGATCCATTCAACAAATTCGACATATTTGTTTGTGTATGTGCCACCAGCAGAGTACGCCGACAACGACTACGATAAAACAATAAACATTGATCAGTTTAATTGAATACCCATTTACGATTAACCATAAAGTGCGAATTTGGATGCAATGGAAAGTACCAGCGCAACTGGTCGACGACGCAACAACGCTCGAGTCAACGCAGAGGATAATGCACTGGATCAGATTACGAAAGAGGTATGCATATAGTATTATCTTTATATATGATATGGAGGAAAGTTCCCTGGGGAATCCCCATACTACATATGTGATCGTAAAGATTGTCCATAATAAATAATGGTTAAGATCGGTTTTCAGATAGTAAAGATAAAGAAATGTATAATATGAACGAACGTTTCCTAGGGAATCCCCAGTCAATATTTCTGAGCATTAATAAGAACTTATCAAGATCGTCTATAATAATTCATAGTTCAGATCGTTTTAAAAATAAACAAATAGATTTTCTGGCCAAATCTTACCCCCTGAATCGTTGGCGAGATTATAAAGATCGTCCATACTAATTTATAGTTCAGATCGGTTCTCAAGGGGGAACTACAAACATATATTTTCCAAGATCTTGTATATATGCATTCCTACCAAATCTTACCCCCTGAATCGTTGAGCATTCAAACAATATTCAGAAGTTTGAAGACCGACCGGATATGTTTCCGGTATATTTCAGTTTCTGCTAATGTTTACATTTCTGATAAATGCCATATCTAATGATATACTCCATGCCCATTCAGGCCGAAGCCCGTCTTGCGGCCCGTCGACAAGCTCGAGCCGAAGCCCGCGAAATTAGAATGAGGGAGCTCGAGCGGCAGCAGAAGGAGCAGGAACAGAACGCTGATCGTGTATTCGATATGCAGGCTGTCACCGTTGGCGGCATCGGGGGCGACACACTCTCAGCCCATGCCCCACGCCTCGTGTATGGCGGTCTGCTCAACGTAACCCGTGCCACAGCATCGAGGCGAAGTAGCGAAGACTCCCTGGAAGATGACGGCCGAAGTTTTCGCGACTTCAAGCACGAGCTTAAAGTATGTAATTGAATAGTTTCCATTTGTTCTGAGTGTTAGCTAACAATTGAATCATTTTCTTAGGACGTGGAGGAGCGCTTTCGAAAGGCTATGATAACGAATGCACAACTGGACAATGACCGGGCTTCACAGGCTTATGAGGTGAAACTGCTAAAGGACAAGTGCGAAATAATGCAGGAGTCCTTTGTTCAACTGCAGCGCGAGTTTAAGGAGAAGATTCGCGACTGCAATGCCATCAAACGTAACTTAGACCGCGCCACCCTGGAGCTGAAGCTAGTCCAAGGACAATTAAATGAGAGGGATTCCTTGATTGCGGAACAGGGCCTTCTGATAGTAGCCATTGAGAATGCCGATGGCAGCGATGCTAAACGCGCTCTAGTCAGTGTTGAAAACGCAAATGTTTTGGCCTCCGTCCAGGGTTCTTTAGGTAATGTTTACTTATTTAAAATCAGCCCAAAATTAATTGTATCCCTTCCATATACTTCAGATGTAAGACTACAAAAATTTAGTGAAGAAAAGCAGCGACTACTCTCTGAAGTGCACAGGCTCCACGAACAGCTTGAGCAGTATAAAAGCGAGGGTTCGGGTGGACGAGGCAGTTTCTCACACGGTACTGGTGATGACGATGATTACGAGGCCCAAAGTATGTATTATATATATATATATTTATTTTGCTCTCATTATCGGTTGTTCTTCAATTAACCCCCGTAATGAGTTCAAAATGGAATCTCTAGAATAATATTTGTTCATATTCATCCTCAGGGGAATCAAACAAAATCATATCAGACTATAAATATAAACTGCAAAAGGCTGAACAGGAAATCGCCAACCTACAGTCGAGCTTAGCACGTTCAGAGACGCAGGTCATACGCTACAAAAGTACTGCGGAAGCCACTGAAAAAGCCGAGTCCGAGTTGAAAGTCGAGCGTCGTAAGCTGCAACGCGAGGTTAGTAATTGAGTGGCAAGCAAATAATTCAAAGAATTGAATATAAGATAACGTAACAGTCAAATTAAAATATTGGAAAAGCTAAGGCTCAAATTAACATTAGCCAAAACGTTTTAAACCCACTTAGAACTTAGAACTAAGTTTTCACCCCTTCATTCCAATTTGTATAGAATCCACAATATATCGGAAAAATATGATTATTTCTTATTTATACTTATTAATTAAATTATAATTTCAGCATCGAGAGATCTTGGAGCGATTGGAGGAAGCGGAAACAGCCAACAACCATCTGCTGAAGCGACTGGATAAATTGAAAAACGCGAAGAGCGCCATTCTCAAGGACTTATGACCTAAGATGGGGAATGGCACGAGCAGCGGCCACAGCAGCAATGTCGCCAGCGATGACATCAAGAGCAGCATTTCATCGACAACACGCTTGCGACGCGATTGAAATCGTCCCGACGCGGCTTAAATAGACATAATAGTGTTTAGTGGTTCAAACCCGTTTGACTTCAATAACCTAGGTTTGCCAGCCAACGCAGAAATTGTATAATTTTTTTTTAAACAATGCAATTTCACCAATTTACATTTGGCTAAATTCGGTGAAGATTCGCACTTTCATATATTAATTTGCATTTTCATGCATTCTTACATACATGTACTCAAACGAAGCATAAAATTACCTTTATACATATGTAAAAGTGGAAAAAAATAACTAACAATTAAATTGGAACAGTATATATTATATTATATTAAAACATTGCCTATTGCCGATTTCCGATTGCCATTGCCAATGGACGGTCGTAATGTGCTTACAAATTATGTCGATTGAATTTAACTAATAGATAAAGACAAACATTATTTAACTGATATAAATCTGTTGTTTAGCAATTGAATGCATATAGTAGCCGTGTTTCTCCGGCACCAGTGAGTGTTGGATATTTTAATAAATATAAAAATAAAGGAAAACATTTTTTAACATGAAAGTAGAGGAAATTATTGCAATTTTTCTATTTAATGTTGGTGCAGTGGAGTTTTTTTTTGATAAGGATTTAAACTAGTCACGATTAGCTTTAGCATGCAGATATATCAGGTTGCGTTTATAATGAAAATCTCATTTATTTCTATCAGAAATTTCTTTCGGAAAACAATTTTCAATTCCAGAATCTCTTTCTGCAGATTATATATTTCGAAATACAATAGTATTTGCATTTCCATATTTGCTATGTTAGAATATTTATTTTACAGAAAAGATCTTTAGTACTATTGGCTCTATAAGCAATAGGGTATATATATAGGTGGGCGTGGTCCGCAGGGCTATAAATATTCATCGCTTGCATTAAAAATCCATAAAAATCACTTCCTCCTAGTCCAGTAGTTTCTTATCACCGTAATAGAGCGACCTCAATAGTGTAAAATAGGACATTGATGTACTTAGAATCTAAATAGTATGCCCTTAGTATTATTTTAGCATGATCAAATACAAAAATACGAATATATACGTACCGCCGTAAAGCTCTGCAACGACAGAGTTGAGAACTTGAAGGCCGTAATGCTCACGGGCCTTTGGCTGCAGAGTATCATGAATTCCAACTGATTGCGGATCTGTTTACTTGTGGTCCGGGACTCCACGCGACTGAAGCCCCCTTCCCAATTGCATCCATAGAGATGCTGAGCAGTTAACACGGACTACATTTACAAATATGATTAATATGATTGCTTTAACTAATAAGTTCACCCGATTAATGTATGCTTACGTGTCTTATCAATGTGTCGCCGTTCTCACAAAGTATATATAACTGCGATATTGCCGAGGATATATACACGATGAACTTGACATAATCACCAATGAAGATATTTTTGCCCTGCAAAGGAATAAAAAAATCATTATACAAAAATTAACATTTACAAAGTACTGTAATATAGGGTTTTTTTTTTTTGGGTTGAACAACGACATTTAATTTATGAAATACTAATGTAATAATGGTAAATAAAATCATATGAAAATGTTATATTTTCCACGCCCCTGCCTATAAATCCTGTTATAGTAACCAGTTTTATCTTATGTATGAAAAAGAGAGAGGAAATCAAAAAGAGGACTAGAAAAAGACAGGAAGAGGAGAGAAGGAGACAAATATAGCCCATGGGATAACCGTTTGTTTATTTGATTTTACATTGCAATAAATAAAGACTTGGAAATTATAAATTAATGTAATTAATTAATATAATAGTTAACACTTACAGTTATTATTTGAAAACCAACCATGCAAATAAGTACAGAAGAAATCATAAGATTGACCAGCAGAATCGGATTGAAGAAGTCTTCCAAGCGCTTAGCAAACCTAATATAATTTTTAAAATTATTAAATCTTCAATCTTTAGCTTATACTTGTCAAAATCCCTCACCTGATAATATTGTTATGTTTTTGTACGATACTTTTCAGACGCCTCTGCTGCAAATGCTGCTCCTTGACATTGCCCACCATAAATAAATTGTCGATGCTTTCGTGGAGCAATTGAAATTGCCCGCATGTATAGGTTATGAAGAATCCAAAAAGGGAGTCCTCCGCAAACAAGGTGGTGACCACACAAATGCCCGCATACGAGGTGAACATGTAGGTGAGCACATAGGTCAGCCAGCTGCTGTAGGGATCGTAGGGAAAGACCATTTTGTAGGGAAACGGTTTCTCCGCGGCATCCAGACCCAGGCTTAGCAACAGCTCCACCAACGGCATGGCACAATACATGATGATCAGGCAGGAGAGGAGGGCGGTCATAATGCTATATGTGACCATACGTCGCCGGCACTCCGAGGCAACCGCAGAGTTTGCAGTGCTGTGGGGGTTAAAAATTTTGTATTATAATTAAAATATTTGGAAATATTTAAATAATATATATAGTAGACCTACTCTGGTATCCAAATATCGCGGGCGAACTGCTCAATTAGTTCCCGGAACTTCTGCTGGTTGAGGCGCAAGTGGAGGAGTCGGACAAAGTTCAGCACTCCCATAAATGTGGTGCAGCAGTTCTCGGTGGTCATGATGATGTCCGACAAGTGTTTGACCAGGAAACCAGTTTGAAAGGAGATGGTGATGCCAACGGATGCTATAACATACCACGCCCACACCGTGTAGCCCAAACCGAAGACGGAGTCCCACAAATAATAACCCTTTCCCAACGGGGATAATGGCCAGGAGCCGTTCAGCTTCAGCCAGACACATTGCCGGGGCAAACGGACTGCACTGCGCCGGTCGCTATATGGTTGAGGATGGAACATGTCTACAATGGGTTCCTGTCCTTGTCATTTCCGCGGGTTCAAACATTCCACTTTTATAGCTGCACCGGCACCGGCGTTGGCGTTGGTAATTTGAAAGAGAATTCTTTATGAGTGAAAATTACCCCTTTTAGAGGGATTCAAATTAGCTGCTGAGTAAATATTTGGGCAATTTGAGCAGCCCTCATCCCGACCACCGCCCCCCCCACCCATCATCAGAAACAAGGATATAGTATCTAATTAATGAGCCTTTAATATGCAATTTTATTGAAGCGTTTTGTATCGCCGGGCTCGGCTCGTTGATAGATAATTTGATAGATAGGATAGTGGACAATTTGATTGGCGCATTTAACTTTCAGCGACTGAGAGCCGCATTTAAAAATAATTGCGTTCGAAAGGATACTTCCCTCCCGTCTTCCTCTAGCTTATTTACAATCACAATATTTATGGTACATCTGGTTTCGTTTCGTTTGAATATATTACTATATTTTATTAAGTGGACAGGTTCTTCGGAAACAGATACATATAAAAAAAAGTAGAACTTTCGCTTTGCTGTATAAAATCAGTCTCGTTTTTATGTTTTATCAAGTTTCATATGAATTAATCTATTATATTCTATAATTATGTTAAAAATCATAATTAATGTGTGAAATGTAATCCATGTACAAAAGCTTTCGTTATGCTTATATAAAAACCCTGGTCTAAAGTATATATATTTTTCTTGTGGTTGAATAACGCTGGACCTCGGATCATTGCCACTGGAGTAAAGGCTACAGACTACCCACCACGAAATCCTTCTTGGGACTAAAGACTGATACGATTCAAGTGGAAATCCAGAGATAAACTCCCTTTTGGCAGCTATAGAGTTTACTCGAGTGGCAATATATATATATAGAATATATCTCTTGATTTTGTCGACCTGTGTAATAAATCGGTATAAGATGCGATAAGGTAATTAAGATTAACTTATATGAATATGAACTAAGATTACAGCGAAAGAAACATAATTTGAGAAAAAAAATGTGATCCTCTCTTTAGGAAGCAAGAGTGCTACAATATTGTAAATTGTATGTGTTAAAATTAGTTTTACAATAATTTACTTGCAGAAAACTAATCGAATGAAGCTTGATGGATGAAGCGTGCGCCAATTCATTAAAACGTAAGATCTTGTAGTTCATTTGAAGCCTGGGCCTGCATCTTGCAGGTCTGAGCCGCATAAGGCAGGGCAGACCTATAGCTAGGTTGTGGCTGTTGCTGTTGCTGAGGCTGCTGTTGTTGTTGTTGTTGTTGCTGTTGATCAACGGAGTCGTCCTTGGTAGTAGTAGGCTGTGGCAATGATGGTACTGACATTTGGTTAGTGGTCTGTGGACGCTGCTGCTCCTGGTACTGTTGGCTGTGATGATGAACTTGAAAGCGTCCCTGGTAGTAGAGGGGCTGCAAGTTCCGACTGTGCTCCTCGAAAATGGCCTCCATGTGTAGCATGCAGTCCTGCAGTTGCCCCTATTACATAGCAAAACAAACGAATTATATACTGAACAATTTATCCAATTCATTTGAGGACTCACCTGCTCCACACTAGTTAGATCGGTTAGGAGACTCAAGAGGAAGTGCAAGTTATGTCCCGAGCGCATGTGCCACTTCAGCCCATTCATCGAAGCAGCTATGCTGGAAGCTGCTATGGTGCTAGCCGAGTACTTTGTAAATTTGTGTTCTTCAAAATAAGGAAGATGCATTACGGTGAGTTAACGTTGGGAATTCTTCTGGCACTTACCTTTGGCTGCAAGTGATATGAAAGCCTGAGCATGTCGTCGCACCTTTTCAAAGTTAATGTCCGGAAAGTTTTTACTTATGATGGGCAGGCGCATTATTAGAAGTTCAAGAAAATCCAACGGAGTGACAGATGAAAGGTCCCAACCCAATCGGCTTAGCACATACAGCTCCCATTTCTTCGGTATTAGGAAAGTAGTTAATAGTTAAATTTAATATACTATATATTATGTGCCAGCTACTTACAATCAAATCCTCTTTGTGAATGCTGTTATCCGTATAAACGACCAGTAAGTCGACGGACAAGGCACGACAGCTGGGCTCGCGAAGTTTTGAGGCCAGCAACAGGCAGGCGGCAGCCAAAATCTGTAGATGAGTCTTCCGCACCGATTTGATGGATAGGAATCTGTCCATAAAATTGAGGGCCAGTAGAACCACCTCTTCCTGGCATTTCTCTTCGGCACAAACCTGCAATACAATATCAGGTTAGTAAATTTATCTTATAAGACTCTATTGTTTCTATTGGATAGTGATCAAAATCTGTATTATAAAGTTGCTTATTTTGAATCAATAGGGATTAGCAAGAAATATTTTCCCCTTTACCAGGATAATTAGAACTTAGTTCGAGAGATTCTTTCGCCACTTGGGAGTACTCACTTCCATCATCCACTCGGCGACAATTTTCCGCATTGCCGGGGTAATGTCCTTCTGAACGGTAAAGAAGTATGTGCCCACAACGAGATTGTGCTTCTCCTCGGCCTTGAGTGCGATCTCCAGACAGCGATCCGTATTGAAGGTGGGATCAGCAATGGCCGTGTTCACGTGGTCTAAAGCGGGTGGAGCCTGTTTGGCCTGATTAGATGATGTCATGTCCTCCTCCTCCGAATGAACCGGCGGTGAACCGACGGAGGGCTGGGAGTCGGGGGGACTGGCCACCGGTTCGGTATCGGTATCCGCATCACTTTTAGCAGCACTTGACGAGGAATCGGTGCTTATTAGAGGCGTTGCCATCTTTGTGGTGAGCTTGGTGCGGCAACACAAAGACACAGACGCATCCGATTCGAAGGCGATGCTTTCCGAACACAAAAGATCCATTGCTCCCAGGGTTGCAGGAACAGGAACAGGAACGGACCGCAATATGTGAGTCGCGTCGCGTTGCGTTGCGTTGCGATTTGCGTTGCGTCCCTCAGACGATTTACATGTGTGGATTTTATGCGAATCACAAATTTTGCTTCAAACTCGCAAACACTTTTATGGGCCGGTTACACACATATATATATATATATATGCACATACGTATATATAACTATATAGTAATTCAGGCGTACATACGTGTATCCACACAAGTAATGCCTTTCATATTGAGAGGCTTCCGAATTCTCGTTCTCCGCTTCTCAGACGGCTAAAAAAATAACACACACACACACGGAAAAAAACAAAGGGGAGAGGGGAAAAGAAAATAACAGGAAAAAACGTGAACAATAATCGAGATTCGGGATTTCTTTTTGTATGCGAAATTCCGTTAGGCCGCTTCCAATAAGTTTCCCGTCTTCACCATTTTTATTATACATACAGTATAAATGCGTATAAATATATTTAACACGTGTATGTGTGTTTTATCAGATTAAAAGTAAGCATATTTCTGGTTTCCACATACTCTGGAGTAAAATCCTATACCGCAAATGCGAGGCTCATTTTTTTGCGAGTATCCCAAAGTGATTGCTTCAAGGGGCTAACTTTACATCCAAAATGCCCATTAAATTGAAAATGAACGGTATGGGTAAATATTTAGAAACATAAGACTTCACACTCCACTCTAGCCACCAGTGTGACCGCGACTATTGCACTCGAATATACCAACCGGCAAAAATCGCAAAAATACCAAATAAATTGACACTAAGCTCCAGCCTTCCGCCTGCCAGTGGTGACAAAAGTTTTGTAATTTCGGTTTTGATTTGAATCTGGTGGATTATCAAACTCCAAGCTCCAAGTTAAGTGTGACCAGACAATGTGTGTTTGCAAATTACGACCTTACTTATTAATTAAATCGGTCGCTGGGACTCGGAATTCCATACTTGGTATTTAATTTACTGTAATTTCCTTATGGAAGCTGTTCATTATCTTCCATCTTTCAGAAAACTTCCAGAATCATAAGTCTTCCCTCTCTCTCTCGTGACGTTGGGAGCGCCTGGAAAGTGTTTCGCTTCCACTGTTCCAAAGTCAATAAAAATACCTCAACATTTCCGATGGAAGTACGTTCGATAACACGAAATTAATCGACGCCGTCGAATTGTAGTGTCGCATACGTTAATAAGAAACTATATATGTATATGTTCAATTTTTGAGTTAATAACTGAATTATATTTTGTTTTTGTTTGAATGCCTCCTCGCCTGAATTCCGTAATTAAATTGTCCACCTATTGGCAGCAGGCCGCACCGATAATGCTGAACGCGAGTAGAACGCAATGTATAATCCATTCCGCATGCACGTTATAATTCTGCGATGAGCATGTCTATGGACAGACCTACGAGCAACCGCGATATAAATTTGAGCAGCCACAGTCTAATCAGAGTTAGCCCCCTGAATGAACCCAGCGATCGCACCGAAAGCGACGCCACCCATCCCATACTACGCGTTGACCATCGCCACCAGGGGGAGCGGATCCAGTGCCTGACGTGTCGCCAGCGCTTCGACGTCAGCTCCTTCAGCGACATCTGCGCCCACTACACGTTCTATCACAGTTGCCAAGAGGAGGAGGGTGCTAAGAGGGGTCTGGACAAGTGCCTGTACTGCCTGCGCAGCGTTCATTACTACCTGCGGGCGGAGAAGGCCCATCCGGATATCTATCACTTCTGCTCGCCGCGGAAGCAGAGCTGAGAGGCGGAGCCTACTTAAAGATGCCCAGCGAGCGGAGTGACCACGACGAGGAGGAACTCCTCGACTACGATCCGAATTCGGATGACTCGGAGGAGTCGGAGTATTCGGACCACGATGGCCAGAGCAATGCGGCTCAGGCGGGCGATGGAACGGTTACCATCAAAATTGAAATCGATACAGAAACCCTGCAGAAGCAGGAAGGTTTCGGGCCGGAGTATGTCCAAAAGAGCCAATCAAAAGGTGGAAATTCCGGGGGTGTTTGCAATCCCAACTATGGATTTGGCAAGCGGTGGTCCCGATCCGAGGATGTCCTGCTCAAGACGCTGGTGGAGAAGCATGGCGAGAACTGGAAGATCATTGGCCCACACTTCAAGGATCGACTGGAGCAGCAGGTCTTCCAGCGCTGGGCCAAGGTCTTGAATCCCGAATTGATCAAGGGTCCGTGGACGCGGGACGAAGACGAGAAGGTAATTGAGCTAGTCCGAAGCTTTGGACCCAAAAAGTGGACTCTAATCGCCCGATATCTGAACGGGCGCATTGGGAAGCAGTGCCGCGAGCGGTGGCACAATCATCTCAATCCGAACATCAAGAAGACCGCCTGGACCGAGGAGGAGGACAAGATCATCTACCAGGCTCACATGCAGCTGGGCAACCAGTGGGCGAAAATAGCCAAGCTGCTGCCAGGACGCACGGACAATGCAATCAAAAACCATTGGAACTCCACAATGCGTCGGAAGTACGATGCGGAGCGCAGGTCAGCCAACTCATCGGGCAGTGATTTGAAGAGTTCTCGAACTCACCTGATCACATTGATCAAAGCCGGTGGCATCAGCAAAGCGCAATCTCAAATGCAACTAAAGAGGCTTTCGGCCGTGTCTACGGACAGTACAGGAAGCACACAATCCCAATCCCAATCCAAGTTGAGTGACAGCATGCCCCTGGGAACTACGACTACAGAATCTGCGGCTGGAAGTGAAGCAACAGTGGGCACCACAATGCCACTTAACATGCACAATGGGGCAATGGTGGGCAAGATAACGCTTCAGCGTCAGACGCCCAACATATTGAAACGTTCCCGAAAAAACATTCCCGGGCCTAATCTTCAGGCTGGCGCTGGTGCTGGTGCTGGTGGCCAATCATCAGGCGCTTCAACTGGCGATGATGTGAAGCCCAAGATTGCGGATTACCCTGTTATCACACCGATCAAGTCGTTGCCGTTCTCGCCAAGCCATTTCCTCAACTCCCCATGTCTAACCACATTCGAGGATATGAATTTGCGGGCCAGCACGCCAGTGACCAAGATCTACAACCGAGTGGGCATGGAGATCAAGAAGGAGTTGGAGAACTCCTCCATTGAAACGCCACAAAAGAGTAAGTAGAGCAACTATATATTTTGTGTGCCCCCGGAAGCAATACTCATATATTTCCTCATAATAATTATTGTAGGTGCACTCGGACCCCGAACCCCTACGCCTTTCAAGAATGCCTTGGCTGCCATAGGGAAGAAGCGTCATGGTCGGCGCTATGAACCGTCCAGCCCCTCCAGCCTGGTGGAGGATCTGGCTGAGATAATCAATGAGGAGCAACTGAACGATTCGCAAACGGCACAGCACAACAAGCGACCCGGCGGCAGTGACTCAACGAACACCACCCCGCTCGGGGCTGAAAAGAATGGAATCGGGCGACAGTCCCCGGTGCTGAAGCGGGCAAGGAAGTCCTTACTGTCGAGTTGGACTGCCAATCACCTGCCCAACGGTGGGTGCGGCAAGAAGATGCAACCCTTCGAGACCGAGACGCCCAGCAAGTTCCTCACATCGCCCAACAACATCATGAAGGACACGCTGTGCAGTGAACAGGACCTACCCTTCGACGAGGGCAGGAAGGAGAACCGACCGTACCACGGTCTCAGTCGCTACAAGTCGCGCGGCGTGTCGTCCTACGAGCATGTCATTGACCCCAAATGGGCCCGCGTCGCCTGCGGCAAAACCAAAGATCAACTTTTCATGGAGGAGCAGGCGTATGCGTGTCTCAAGAATCTATCCTGCTTGCCGCGTTCCCTTAACTTCGAGAAACAGAAGTGTGTCTTTGCTGCGAACGATCGTTTCGGTTCAATATGAGTAAATTAGTGTGTATATTTTTTTTAAACTGCATTACTATTGTATTAAACTAATGTAAGAGTTATTTTTTATATACATATTGTATATACGATTGTTTCGGTTCGATATATATACACAAATAAATCAATCAATAATTGTGCGCTCCGTGCATGTGAGGTAATCAAAGCAATTTCTTCAATATTGGCGAATACTTTTTCATCGATGAGTAAAGCATTTGTAATTAGGATTAATAAAAAAAAAAAAAAGCACGCGATGATTTTTGATGAAGTTTCACTGTATACTACTCTTATTTTACATTTCCTTTTCCCTTGCAAAATTTATATATTTTATAAATAAACTGAAGTGTAAACCAAAAGGCTTAACATACAAAAACTATTCTTATTTGGGTTGGGGATTACTAAATTAAGATTACGATTTGTTTTGAAGTATGTACAGATAGCATTAATTTTAATTTTGTACAACAAATCGATGGAATCTAATCTATAATAGTTTCCAAAGATAATTGACTCATGCTTCTTTACTATTACTTAGACTTCTATCGGAACTGCTTTATCTTTTATCACTATTATATATATGTATAGATATAAATATATATTATAAATATATAATATGTAAAGGTAAGATCGAAACAATTTGCAAACAATCAAATATAATTGAGTCATGCTTCGTTACTATTACTCAAGTTTCTACCGGAACTGCTTTTTCTTTCATCACTATTCTGTGTGTGTATATATGTTCATATATATAATATATAGAGGAAAGATCGGAACACATGCTAGGTAATCGGTCTTTATTGGTACATAATATACTTGTCCTTTTTATTCCGTAATTAAGCTTTTTCTGTAATCCTTGCATAAGCTGTAGGGTGCGTACATATGTATGTAAATAAATACATACAAACATACATACACATGCACCTTGCAACTGTGTATCAATTATGTATTTGAATGTGATGCAAATTGATGCTAATATATTAAACTGTGCACATGTACTATGTATACATTTAATTTATTCATACATATGTACCTACATGTACATAAGGAAATATCTATTGGGAGATGTCACCATTATGTATGTGGGAATACATATATTTGTATATGCTTGAATAGGAAAATTACAAATACATAATATATATATATAAGTAAATACGCTTTTATTAGGAGATTAATAACATTTAACTACTGAAAATAAGGGGAAATTACGTATACTGGTTAAATAGACAGCCGGCAAGAAATGGTTCTGCGGCAAATAAAAATATGTTTGCGTTTTAGTAAATAAAATTTAAACTGAATTATAGATTCTGAGAGTGAAAGCGGCATTTTTGCCTATGCGTGCATAAATTAATATATACATCTAAACATACATATTTCGCATGCATGCCCATGCTGTATATATGTACATGTATACATATATGTATAGGCAAGTATGTATTGATATGTATGTATAAGTTCTGGACTCATGCCGCTCTCCGAAAGCTCTGCAAAATTAAATGAGCGCAGAAAACAGAAATAACGTATCCAAATAAACATTTTTTCGGGGACTGAGTGAAAGTAATAAGTTTATTATTATTAAAAATGAAAAGCTTTTAAAATGAATTTTACTGAAAAGATGTTTTCGAGAGCTCTCCCATACAAAGCAATGAAATAATAAATTATTTCATAAAATTTTCTTGTAATTTTAATACCCAGGATGAGGAAAGAGTTCTTTAAAGTATGTTATAATGATTTATTAATTTTTAGATAATACTACAATTTTCCTTTACGTATATTTCCCCGTAAATAAAATTACTCAGACGGACGATAAACAATTTCGATAAACACGCACGCAAAATGTTCGCTGGGCAGCGTTGAGCTTTCACATTGGCGAGAGCGAAAGCTCGTTCTCACCGCGGTGGTGGGTTCCCTTTGGCACACACGTCCTTCATCTGACTTTGAAAATTTTCTCGCAGCGGTCTGCGGCTGATGAAAGTGCTCAATCTTTCTCCATTGGCACAGTCGATTCCTTGCAAGCGAACCGAACGGTAGTGACTTTTCTTTTCTAAAATAAAAAAAAAAATAAAATAAAAAAAGAAAACCTAACTCAGCCGAACTGCCATTGGATATTAACTAACCATTATTTTTTGTTGTTTTTCTAGAGTAAAGTGTAACACTAAACCATGTCGAAGATCGGTATTAACGGATTTGGCCGCATCGGCCGCCTGGTGCTCCGCGCCGCCATCGATAAGGGCGCCACCGTCGTCGCTGTCAACGACCCCTTCATCGATGTGAACTACATGGTCTACCTGTTCAAGTTCGACTCCACTCACGGACGTTTTAAGGGCACTGTCGTCGCCGAGGGCGGCTTCCTCGTTGTCAACGGACAGAAGATCACCGTTTTCAGCGAACGCGACCCCGCTAACATCAAGTGGTCCAGCGCTGGCGCTGAGTACATTGTGGAGTCCACTGGCGTCTTCACCACCATCGAGAAGGCATCCGTGCACTTGAAGGGCGGTGCCAAGAAGGTGGTCATCTCGGCCCCATCCGCCGATGCCCCCATGTTCGTGTGCGGCGTCAACTTGGATGCCTACACCCCCGACATGAAGGTTGTGTCGAACGCATCCTGCACCACCAACTGTCTGGCTCCGTTGGCTAAGGTCATCAACGACAACTTCGAGATCGTTGAGGGCCTGATGACCACCGTGCATGCCACCACTGCCACCCAGAAGACCGTCGACGGTCCCTCCGGCAAGTTGTGGCGCGATGGTCGTGGCGCTGCCCAGAACATCATCCCAGCCTCCACTGGCGCTGCCAAGGCCGTTGGCAAGGTCATCCCGGCTCTGAACGGCAAGCTGACCGGCATGGCTTTCCGCGTCCCCACACCCAATGTGTCCGTGGTCGATTTGACCGTGCGCCTGGGCAAGGCCGCCACCTACGATGAGATCAAGGCCAAGGTCCAGGAGGCCGCCAATGGCCCATTGAAGGGAATCCTCGGCTACACCGATGAGGAGGTCGTCTCCACCGACTTCCTGAGCGACACCCACTCGTCGGTCTTCGACGCCAAGGCTGGCATCCCGCTTAACGACAAGTTTGTTAAGCTCATCTCTTGGTACGACAATGAGTTCGGTTACTCCAACCGCGTCATTGATCTGATCAAGTACATGCAGACCAAGGATTAAATTTAGCAAGACCCCCCAACTAAAGACAATTAATGAAGTGCGGTGAACCACCGAGAGCCCAGCCAGCCAGCCAGCCAACAACAACAAACAGCTAACAACAAACAACAAAAAGAGCAGAGCAGAGCAGGCATCGGGGTTATATAATGCATAACACGCAGCACCGGTGTAGAGAGCCGCTCTATGCGCAATTAAAATTGCTATATTTTTTTTTTTTTTGGCTCTTAAATGTACCAGCAAATTGGAAAATATTGAAAGAAAATACATACATCCATTCATAAATATGTTTATTGTTATTAAATAAAGTTTCACTCTGTGTGTAGTTGTAAAAAATACCCGTTTATAAGCATTTAAACGTTCGTGCTCGCACAATATATAAAACTATATAAATTGGATGCTGCACTCAAAAAAAAAAAAAAGACACGCTACAACAAATATTAATCAGGGATTCGAATCCGAGTGAACTATCATTTTTTTTTTATTGATCTTTCTATTGGTCCCTCGAATCGAATATTGTAAAACCAAAACCGACTCTTGAAATTGATTGGTAAATAAAATGATAGCATCGCCGGCCACCAAAGTAGTGCAAAACAGATCCTTTAGTAGTTTTGGGGAGATCAATATCTATTGGCTATGTTAAAAAAAAAAACAAAACACAAATATGAATGAATTATCAAAAGCTTAAATGTTGCCCTCTATTGTTCAATAAAGTTGAATCACTTGCTTAGCTAATAACCTTTGTTTGGTGGTGAAACTATAAACTGGTTAAATTTGGCATCGCTTACATATATATATGTATATATATATATATGAATTTTCTATGTGGTATACTTCTATATATGCATCGTTATCAACTGCTCCTCCTAGCGACTGGGCAAAGAAACCAATTTTAGAAAAGTCACTTTGACCTTGAAAATATATGTATATTTCCCTAATAACATCATCCTACAGTTTGATGGAATTAAAAATGTTTTCTAAGAGTAGGATACAATTATGTTGTATTGGAAAAACCAAAGAAACTCCATTGCATATAGCGATGGATGAATCCTTATCTACTGCGCCCTAAAACTGAACACAAAAACGATTTTTAGACTTTGACATTTGACATTGAAACATCATATTTTATTAAAAACATCATTTAGATTGATAGCAAGCAAAATATTTACCATAGGGGTAACAATAACTATTTATCAATAGAAAAAGGGATTTATAATGTAGTTACGAAGGGCTATATTAGGGATATATGTATGGGGTAGGGGTAAAGATATAATATATCCTCAACATATATCCGCCGGTCTTAGAAAAACATGTTTCCTTTCGTACTTAGTTCAGTTGTTGGAATTATTCTCTGCCAAAATTTTTAGTTTTTTAATTTATTATTATTTTTATTAATCAAATAAAAGGATAAGTTTTGGGGGAATTATAATAAATGTGTTAGATATAAAAAAAATAATACTTATTTTTATACGATTTTCTGAAGTTGTTTTTTTTAATGAATTTTACATTTATTAACCATGTTCGTATATATATATATATCTATAAAAATTGTTCTTGCCACGATTTGTGGCACGCCTCTTTCCTAGAACATTCTGGGACTTGGGGCAAATGTAATTAATCGAAAGCTATCGAAAGGAAGGGTAGTTTTGGGGCCCAAAGCTTCGTTTGGAAGCTATATGACAGATTTCGTTGAATCCTTCCGAATGGGATTTAATTCTTATTAAAATTCTTATTCTCAAGAATAAATAAATTATATTTAAAAACAATTGAGCTTTGCTCAATTCCCAAATAAAAACCCTAGTTCCTATGGCAGCTGTAAGATATAGGGTCCGATTTGGAAGTGACATTCAGAATCGGTCAATGTTAGCATTTAAAAGATATCCATGAAATTAAATAATTATCTTTAAAATGTTTGAAGTTATGTGACTTTTTCCCAATCGTATTTATTCCAGCTATGTGTTTGATGGAGTGTTCCGATTCCGGTCGTTCCTGCTTATATACAACCTACAACAGATAGAAGCCTCTGAGTAAAGATTTAGCACTAGATCTTTAAAAACTAAGAGACTAGTTTTTGTAGCAACCTAAAGCTGAGCTGAAAGTTATTTTATAAAGTTTTTAAATCATTTTTATCGTTGCATGCAATCGAAAAGTTAGGTCACACTGCACTCCTGTCATTTGCAACGGATAGTCAACGATGCATGCTCCTTATGTCATCGCTATGCTGAAAGACATTTGGAAAACTCTGGAAAACTTTGTTCTCGTTGCATATAATTGCAAAGTTTGGTCACACTACATCCCCGACTTTTGCCACCGATATTCAACGATATTTGCTCCTTGTAACTTCCCTGAGCTAAAAGATATTCTTAAAACTCTTAAAAACTCATTTCTTTAATCGATAAGTTTGGTCCTACTGCACCGGTGTCTTTTGCCACCGATAGTCAACGATACTTGCGCCTTGTGTCGTCACTAAGTGACAGTCACAGCGGTCAGTCAGCTGTTCATTTAGTAACATTTTAACTTGAAGCGAAATTTAAGCGGGAATAACTTAATTAAGGATATAATTTCCCTGCAAAGAAGATGCCCAAGGTGCGCCGCAGTCGGAAACCCCCGCCAGATGGCTGGGAACTCATCGAACCCACGCTGGAGGAGCTGGAGCAGAAAATGCGCGAGGGTAAGCCAAGAGTGCGAAAGAGATAGCCACATGCCCCGATTGACAAAATGAAAATGTGTGAAATTAATGGAAATTTAAAACGATTTTCCAGCCGAAACCGAACCGCACGAGGGCAAACGAATCACGGAATCCCTGTGGCCCATATTCAAGATCCACCACCAGAAGACACGCTACATATACGATTTGTTCTACCGCAGAAAGGCGATTAGCCGGGAACTGTACGACTACTGTCTGAAGGAGAAGATCGCCGATGGCAATCTGATTGCCAAGTGGAAGAAGTCCGGCTACGAGAACCTCTGCTGTCTGCGCTGCATCCAGACGAGGGACACCAACTTTGGCACCAACTGCATCTGCCGGGTGCCCAAGTCCAAGCTGGAGGAGGGACGCATCGTCGAATGCGTTCACTGCGGCTGTCGCGGCTGCTCCGGATAAATCGGAATTACAGGATTGCACTCCCTTTTTGCCCAAAAGACCACGGCTATCCGCAGAAACCCGGGCATCCTGGAGTCCCCCCTCAAGTAGTTGCGTAGTTTTCACCACGAGAAACCCATTTTTTTGTACTTCTGGTTTCTCACTAGCATGTAAATACATTTTATACACACAACAACAAAAAAGAAAAAGAAAATAAGCCGCTGAAATAAAACGATTTTGTAAGTGACAAGGCGCTAAACCAAATGCCAATTCTTCCTGCCGATGCTGTAAATTACCCAACGCAAATCCCCAAATGGGGGCCACCCAAAGGGCCACCCACGCAAATTGCATGTACAGTGAATACTGCTTAGTGGTCATTGTAGGATTAGTTTCTGTTTGCCCCCTTCAAAAGTCGGAAAGTTGAGTCCCAAGAGACAATAGCAAAAATATTTTTACAAATTGTTAATAATCTAATAATTGAATTTCATCTTTCTCAGACTATTTAATTATGAAATAGTATAAATTTCTTCCTTATCCAGTAAAACTACTAAAATATTCTCTGTAAAAACAAGACTCTAATCAAATAACATCGAAATTAACTTGCATTTAGATGAAACTAGAGTTTAGCAAATTGTTACTTATACAAAAAATGGAATTCCTTAAAACTAAAAAAGGGTTTTAAAATAAATTATTTTATGCTAGCAAATTCCGAACTCATGTAATACATTTTAGTGTAATAAACTTGTTTATTCCCTTTTTTTTTAAATAAATAATCTGAAGCTGAGGAAGCATAGAAATTTTAAAAGTTTCCTTTTTAGCCATTATTTACTATACTTTACATAGATTTTAATTTAATGCCTTGGACAATTTATTGCTGCGCTGACATAATTCAAACTCAATGTCGTTGGGGATGTGGATGCGGCGGAATCTCCTTCATGTGCGTATTTATGGCCGTCCGCTCCTCGATTTATATTATTTCACTCTCCTCGAGCAGCACAGGAAAAAAATCATCACAAGATTAGGGATTGATCCGAACAGGAAGATGTTTAAACAAAATAAAAACAAATTAAATTCCTTTAATAAAATTAGTTTCCTCATGTTGCTCCTTAGATGCCATCGAAACGAACCCCTTGAAGTAGGCAATTGTTGCCGAATATTTTTCTCTGTGCAAGAAATTGTCAGGCTTGAAGTGCTCCTGGGGGTAGGTCAACTGGGATTTGGGGCGAAAATGATTATAAATGGTTTTTTAATTATACTTGTCTGCATATTTTCTCATTTGCACTCTGTCCCCGAAATAGAAGCCCATTGCGCGACAACGACGTCGATTTTATTGTTCGACATTTAAAATGGGTAATGGAAAATTATTGTCCATCTGGCGCTGACAGCTAGGCCCCCATCTGGCCAAATGGGAGAGAGATTTGGAATTAAAACTGCTTTCGAGCACTAAAACACTCGATTGTTTTGCCAATTATCCGGCGGAGTTATTTAAGCGATTTATGTTTTTTTTTTGTTTGCTTGCACATGTGGTGCACTGAAAGTTATGGCCGCCATATGGTGTGAGCAGTAAATAAAAATGGCGAGAAAGGGGTTAATCCGGAGGAGGAGTTCAAATGGAGCTTGCTTATACAGCTGATTTTCATGAAAAGTTTTCGCACTCCACAACAGATGGTGCGTAATGTTATATACAAAAATATTTGTTAAATAGAAAGTATTGAAGTTTTTGTCTTTAAGCTTGAATATTTTAGTGAATTGATCAGTGGAAAGTTTCTTAGCAATATAAAATACAATAAATATTTATTGATTTAAAGGTATTGAACACATTTTCTTTTTGCATGAATATTTTTTTTATTCTAAAAATTAATAACCAATACAGATAATATTATTTTTGTTGATTTTAAAAGGAAATTTAAAATGTAAATTTTTTATGCATTTTAAAAAATATATGTCAATTGTAATTCTCAATGGTTAATGCCAATAGAGGGCTATATATTTTATTTAAATTAATAAAAAACAAGATTTTGTTATGGATTTTTTTTTTGTACAAAAGTTGCTGTGCTGTTTCTTTCGTACATATCTGTTTATATATATAGATCCCGATCCCTTTGATTGCAATGTCTGGCTCGACTCTGGCCTACAAGCCGATATATAATCATTATATTTTTCAGTTTGAATCACTATAGCTAGGTAACTGCACTCACACACCCACCTACACCGACATCCACACACCTTCACACATATAGAATAAGTATTTTGTATAGGAACAAATAGGGAATCGTGTGTGCATTGTCGACCAATGGGAGCGGCAATATCCTCATCCAAATGGGAGACGTCCTCTTCGTCATCTTCATCGGGGATGGAATCGGACTCAACAGTATACTGGGATGCCTGCGATTGGGAGGACACGGAGGATTCGGAGGATTCGGAGGATTCGGAGGATTCGGGGGGTACTATTTTCTACGATTTTGACTATTATGTGGAATATCGCTCATCCAAATTTGATCGTGAGTTTTGGAGATCCCTTATTTTTATACCCTTGCAAAAAATATAACTTTTTAGTAAATAATTCTAATGAATGAAATTTTAAAATTAACAATATGTTGAGTATTTAATTGATGTATTTTATTTTACAATTTTACACATCCTAGGAGGGGATCCGGTGGATTCTATGTCGGACTCGTCCAGCGAAACCTCAAGTATATATAGAGACATACCTTCTTCGTCGTGCTGCGACAGTGATTGCTGTTTAACGTGCCGCGAGGATGCGTACAGTGAGATCTCGGTGCCGGGGCTGGACTTGTGCCCGTCAGAATCATCGATTGAATCCCACCGAGATCCCTCCTCGGCGTCGCCAAGTTCCACTTACAGTAGTGAATCGTCGTCCGATTCCTTTGAGTTCTCCGATGTCCTCTACCACGACGAGCTGAGGCTATCCGCGGAACGGGGCCTCCGTTCGCCGCCCCACACCCGAACCCATGGCTTCAACTCGCTGCTGATCCAACTCTATGCCGACCACCAGTGCCTGTGGAATATCAATCACAGTGAATTCCTGGAATGCTCTGCCCAGGCGCGGGCCTGGCGGGAGGTGTCCTGGGGATTGGAGGAGCGGGGTGTGGGCAGCGTCTCACCAGGATTCTGCCGGCGTAGGATCACCGAACTGCGCCACTGGGAGAGTCGCTACCGTCTCCGGCAAATGCGTCAAGCCCAGCACCGGCGTCGGGTGCGGAAGGGAAGTCGTCTCTGGATGGCAACGATAGCAACCTCGGAACCGGAGGATGATCTGCCTCCGATCTGCTGTTGCTGCGCCGCTAATAAATCCCCCATCTCCAGCTTAAAACTCTTCAGTCCTCGTCAGCACCGGAATGTCCCAATGTCCTGCTCCGGCACCGACTTCGCCGAGGAGCGCTCCCTGGTCCTGCTGCCCAGGGAGTTCTATGAACACTCCTTCGACTTCCTCGACAAGATCTTCGCTTAGGTGAGCAACTCAAAAAATCAATGTCGTTCCCTTTTGATACCATTTATTCATCTTTTTTTTCAGTTTACGAGGATGAAAATAGATTTTGAAATCATGATAGCCAATTTTTTAGAAAAACAAAAGGATATATATATTTGAATATGACAAATCTTCGTAATTGTAAAATGTATATTTCATAAAAAAAATTAAATCCGTAATTTTGTATTATTGCTAAGCATGTACTTACTTACATTTTATCTCTTGTCAAATTTTTGTAGCAATACGGAAATAGTATTAATTTTAAAATGTATATATCATAAAAAAAAAATTTAAAAAACTGTAAATTTTGTAATATTCAGAGGCATTACAATTTGTTTCTTATAAATTGCAAATGGAATCTTTACAAAAAAAAAAACAATTTTAAATTTCGTCCGTTGTAAAATTTATATTTCATAAAAAAATTAAAGCAAAAAATATTGTTTATTGTTATTAAATATTTACCCATTCTTGAAACAAAGGTCTATTTGAAAACAAACATTTTTTAATTGTTAGCATTTCTCTTTGCATTTTCTGTTATAAATTTAACATTAATTTATTTTTAAATATTTAGTCATTCTTGAAACATATTTATGACCGCTGTTGACCCCAGGTCATCATCTAGGATGCACAGCCCTTCCTCAATATCCTGGGCGGGGGATTTCTGCAGATCGAGGGCTGTTAAATTAATTATTCCACTAGCTGGGGTTAATCCATGCAGGAGGCTGCAACAAGCCGCAACTTGTTTGTGACCAGCTCAGCCCACTCCGAAAATAACCCACCAAGATGGCTACCTGATCTCCGTACCCCATGGGTTAACCCATGGCATATAGCTATATAACAAACGGAGCAGGTAGAACCCCATGACCCCTGGAATAGTGGCTTTGTTGGCCTTATCTCGGGACTTCAACTGATCCCTCTCTGGGTTGGTTGTTTTGGGTGTGGGTTGATTTTCCATTAATGCATCTGTTGACACTCCCAAGATAGATAACACAATTCGGCAAGAAACAAAACTAAATGCGAACTTGCAATTAGAATGGAATTTATATCTATTACATATATGGTTTATAGTCAAATAATATGTATTATTTAGTTCTTCATAATTTTTTTGGTCATACAATATTTTTTTAATGTTTTATGTTGCGGAAAATAGTTATTTTAATCTTATAGTAACAAGTTTTATTTATAACGAAAAAAAACACAATCAAATATTATTTTTAGTTTAAATTTGTTTTGTATTTAAAAATATTTACAATCAAATATTATTTTTAGTTTAAATTTGTTTTGTATTTAAAAATATTTTTGGGCTTTTATTAAATCATTTAATTGTCAATTATATTTTTGATATAATTTATTCTATTTAAAATTTGTCGGTTCCTGGGAATTTGGATATTTAAAGTACATATCTATATATACAGATCTATACCAAGATCCATTACTAAATTATTTAATTAAATTTTTAATTTTATGTCATTACTCTTTAAAATAAAAGAAATTATTTCTCTAACCAATCATAAATAGAAAATGGTAATAATGGTAAAAATAAGCGATGGTTCAGTTACTTAATGTTAAGTTTTTGATATTGTTCAAATACTAAATAATTAAATTATATTGTTTTGGTATTCTTGCTCTTGAAATTTAAAGAAATTATTTCACTTACCAATCATAAGTAGTTAACATTAGTTCTTCTATAGTTTATTTTTTTTTTCAAATATTTAATGTATGCATATTTCTTGGTTTTAATATATCAGTAAATAAATAGTTATTGTTTTCGCAATTTAAAATAAATGCAATGAAATTTTAGGTAAGTTTTTTCTTTGGCTTATTTTTCAGCAATGGTTGGCTTGGCATTAATCAATAACTAAATAAATAAGTATTGTTTTTAATGTATTAAAATTAAAATATTTAAACAGATAATGATAATAATCCAAATAGTTATCTACCAGACCCGAAAACAAACCCACGGATTCAAATGTGAACTTCGCGGATCGAGCACTCTTCCCCTTCCTTTCGCACACGTGGTGCTGTCCCTTTTCGAATCTTCAGCATATATATATAATCTCCGATCAGGTAGGTGGAGAATTCCCTAATCCCTTTGTTTACATGTCTGGCCATTGGTGGACCAATCCCAAGTCAGGTAGGAGGCATAACCCTGCCCAGAAACCGACACAAAAACAAGATCATAAAACCAAAGGGGCTGTCCCGATTCCGGACCATTCATGAAGGTAGCTGGAAACCCACATCTCCGTACCTGTCATCGGGTATAAAAGTGGGAGTTGCCAGCGGTCAGAGTATCATTACGATTCCTAATTTCGACGAGAGCAGACGCACAACGAGATCATCACTATATATAACCATGGAACGGAGCCATTTGTATATGCCCAAGCTGAACTACGCCCAGATGGGCCACGTCTACGTCCCGTACCCCGCCAATCCGGTACAATCGAAGCCGGAGCAGATCGAGGAGATGGTGTCCGAGCAGCTGCATCACCTCAAGATGCACTACGCCGACGAGGAGCAGCGCTATGTGGACCAGATGCTGTTTGAAAATCCAGTTGTCGTGGAGCGTCGAGCTCCCTTGCTGACGGTGAAAGTTGAGATTCCCTCAAGCCCCTCCCCGGATGTTAATTCGGGATCTGGTTCCGGCTCTGGCTCCTCCACGGACAGCAAGGATGCGCAGCGCCAGAGGGCGGAGTCCTGCCGGAAGTCGCGCTACAACAACAAGATCAAGAAGGCCAAGCTGCGCTTCCGCCACAAGTTCGTTAGCGGGCAGCTGAAGAAGAGCTCCGAAATGCTGGACACGATGCGGGACGTGATCGCCCAGGCGGAGCGCCAGCTCATCGAGAGGGGTCTGCCCCCATCGGCCCTGCAACAGATGCGCCGCACCTTCGGGTTGGGCCTGGCCATGCAGCAGTAATGTTGGATGGTGGAAACATTCCCCGTGTCTTGCGGGAATCCTTGACTAGTCTAGCATTAGCCACACACACACACACACAACCACACCTTTTTTTTCTTGTTGACTATATTTAATGTACTTTTAATATTTAAAATAAAACATGTTAAGAATAATGCAAATGAGTTTTTATTTTAAATTTTAATTACAGCTTTTTATTTCAGCACGGATTATTTTGAATATAATTGAAATAATTTCTTTGACCTGATCAGTTGGGATTGACATTTATTTTGTTAAAAATAATTCAACAATATTTTTTTAAATTTAATTTTCAGAATTTTATTTGAGCACCTTTTAGATAGATTGTTTTCGAATCAACATCTACAAAAAAAATGTTTTTTTGGATTATTGAAATAAATCCTTTGACCAAATCACTTTGGTTTTTTAGACCCTGTACCCAAAGGGTGAAGGGTATATTAGGTTTGTGCAAATGTATGTAACAGGCAGAAGGAGGCGTGGCAGACCCCACAAAGTATATATATTCTTGATCAGCATGACGAGCTGAGTTGATATAGCCATGTCCGTCTGTCCGTCTGTCCGTCCGGATGAACACACGGATCTCAGCAACTGTAAGAGCTAGAGGAACCGTATTACCAGTGTAGATTCTTCTAATACTGAGTAAATCAGAGTTTATTTTTTTAAGTCGTGTCACGCCCACCGCCTCCGCAATTTGTATTTGAATTTTTTCACTGCCCTGCACTGCACAATTTTCAAGCTAAATTTTTTTTAAAAATACCCATGCAATTGGAGCATAGATTTCTACCGATCCTGAAAATTTCATCAAGATTGGTTAATTAGAAAGCGCACAATAAATACCTAAAGTTTACAGGCGCTAAACACAAAAAATCTGTTTATTTGCGCAAACAAACGGTAAATCGCTTGCGTTCGGTGGTTGATTTTTCTCGGTAGTGCCGCTGTAGCTGCGCTGCCACTACCTTCATATACATATGTATGAATGTGCGTCTTCAATGTATTTATACTGTATTAGCTGTCGGTTCAAAAAGTTTGGGTTTGTCGAATGGTTACGACGTTCGACTTAAAACGCGAAGATCTTGGGTTCGAATCCCAGACCGGACTCGGTGGAATATACATATATTTTTTTTTGGTTTTTTTTATTTTGCCTAAAACCAAATTTGTACAGGGTCTGTAACAGTCGGGAAACTCGACTGTAACGTTCTTACTTGTTTTCCATTAAGATAGTTTCTATTATTCATATAACAATTAGCATTTTAATTGAGTAACTTAAGAACAGCTTATTTTCAACTCACCCTCCAAGAAAGCAAAAATGCTGCGGCAATTATTTCAATAAATATTCTTACCTGATCAATTTGGTTTGGCATTTTTTTTTGGACATAATATTTTTTTGTTGCTGCCCAGCTGGGAATAATCCCATTTAAATTGGGCCACTACCAGGGAACACCACCAGGCACCCATTCAACGTGTTTAAGTTCAGTTCATTTGATCCGACATGATTGCACTTTTCTTTCCTCGTTTCGAGTTATTTTTCCCTTCCCTTCCCTGAACTTTCCTTACCAATTTTGTTGTTGTAATCCTTTTTTCGCTGCGAACAATTTGCGTTGCCCAAAGCAGCAAATGCAATGGAAGTAATAGCCTTAAGAGGGGGTAAGATTGCAGCTAAATTTAGTGAGGGGTACTAAAAGTGGGGCATTAGGGAGGGGAATTCAATATAAAATACCAAATTACATGGCAATTGAAATGTTCTCTACAGAATATTTCATTTTCATGTCTTTGTTTTTAATAATGAACAAAGTTAATAGTAAATATTATTCAATAGAATAAATATTATGATACAATTATTATTATTATGTATTTTGCATTTCTTGTAACTTAATAAATATTGTAATAATATAATTAAGAGGTGGCTGCTAGTCGTTGACTTTTATTATTTTGATTTTTATTTTGATGATATTCCATTAAAAAATAGAATAAAACGAATGCAAATCGAAGGGTATAAAGTATATTTCATTATTAGTATTATTCACAAATATTTAATATACATATGTATATTTAAAATATGATAACTAATTTAAAAAGTGATTAATTAATACTGCCTACTATTTTTGTTTTAAATATAATTACATATACACTCATAGTTGCTAAAAGAGAGATTAAAAAATGTCACAATTTTCTCGTCTTAGTAATTTTAAAAAATTCTAATATTATTATCAAGAGGTACCTGCTAGTCGTTGACTTCTACTCAATTTATTTTGATGTTACCCCATTAAAAAAAATACAAGGGACGCGAATAAAACGAAGGTAAAACGAAAGGTATAAAATGCATCTCGCCACAATGGCCAATCGAATTTTTAAGCTCGCTCAAAAATTTCACGTCCCGGGTTACAAATGATTTCATCGCCTCTCCGATGCAGTTTTCCT
>JAJJHY010000307.1:2261334-2325935 GCA_021224005.1 Drosophila setifemur
ATGTAACTCGGAAATTTAAACACCCAAAATGTCTCGTTTATTCTATTATATTTTTTACATATATATTTTATTATATATAAAAGTCATTTAATATCAATAAAATCTTGAATAGTCAATGATCGAAAATAATAATATATAGTTTGGCTATTTATAAAATATATTTAATTTATAAGATAAAATGAAGCATTCCAAATCGGTAAAAGCATTTAACATTAAAAATATAGAAGATCATTTTATTATTTAATATTTGATGTTTAAATTTAAAAACCTATTTAATTGATTTTGTTTTTTTTTATGTTTTGACCCTCACCAATGTGCAAGGAACCCGCAGCGGAAAATCTCGCTGGTGGAAAGTCAGAAGCGGGTTTCCATTGGCCTTTGCTTGGATTTCCGCCACCCGTTCATGCGACTTGATTTAGCAATGAATGCGAATGAAAAAGCACAACAACGGAAACAGAAGACCAAACAGAAACTTCTTTGGGCCTAATGGAAACGAAGTTGGGAATACCCAAGAATAACTTAAGAAAAAAAATTAACAAATTAAGAATATTTTTAGTATGGTTAACAATTGTATGTAGATAATTTAAAATAAACTAAACTTATTAAAATAGTGTTCATACACTTTCTTTAAACGAGTTTATTTGGGAGTACTTTAAAATCAAGTATACGACCCATGGAACAATCTTAACTAAGGAAATTTTTATACCCTCAAATATAGATTACTATTAAAATATTATGAAATAATAATTACGTAAATGTACAATATTTATGATTAATGATTTTAAACGAGTTTATTTGGGAATTCATTAAAATCAAGTATACGACCCATGAACAATTATTATCTGTTGTTATTATTAGAAATTCCATTGAGAGCAATATAAAGTATTATGAATAAATTATATATATAATATACAAAATTGTTGTGAAATAAATTATGATTGTGGATTTATTAAATATGCAATATTGCTGTATAAGAACTTATAATTTTGGATTTATTAAATATAGAATATTTCTGTATAGAATCTAATGATTTTGAATTCCTGTATATTTCCACCGAATCCGAATCCGAATCCACCACAAATTAAATTGCAGGGTATTGTAATGATGTTTGCTTGGGAGCTGTAAGACCCAAAACAGCTGACATAACGAGACTCTAATTGCCCGCGAACAAACAAACCGAAATTGCAGGTGTCACAACGGCAAAAGGAGATACGCGAGTGCTTAGAATAAAGGATAAAGGATATGTCAGGGATACGTTGGGGATACTGGCCAACTTCTCGAGTCATTTGTGCTAAGAAATGGCGGTGCCTGGTTGGATTTCACTGACTTTGCTGCTGCTGCTGCGGCTGAACACGGAGTTATCCCTGGGACAGATGAACTTCACTGAAATGGACGAACTGCTGGCGGAACCCATCAGGGATTTGCCTCAGCTAGAACTCTGGCTACGGGGCAGTAAACAGCACCAGGACGAGGCTAATCCCTATGTCCAGTGGTTTCTGCATCGATCCGGAACGCCACTGCACATCCTGACCTACGAGGAGAATCATGATTGGTTGGAAGATCCTTTCGGTCGGGACAATCTGGTGGTGGTGATGAGTTTGTCCCAATTAATCTCCAATCGAGGAGTGGCTGCTCCAAGTCAGAGAGCCGGGGTCTTCTTCTATATTCTGGAGGATCAGACCCAGGATTTAACTGATGAAGAGCAGATTCAGCTGGAGAACAGTTGTCGCCAGCTGTGGATGCTGCACAAGATCTACAACCGCTTCGTCCTCTCCAAGGACTCTCTGTGGATCTACGATCCCTTCAAGCATCGCGACTCCGTCTTTGGGAGATTGGTTCGCTACTTCGGCGAGGAGACGCTGAACAAGTTGCTCTTCCACGACATGGCCGGCTATCCGATGCGGATTCAGATGTTCAAGTCCGTTTACACCAGGCCGGAGATGGATCCGAGCACGGGCCAGCTCCTGGGCGTCACCGGCCCGGATTTCCTGGTGGCCCAAATGCTCAGCAATCGACTCAACTTCACCATGCATCTGCAGCAGCCCGATAAAAACTACTTCGGGTAAGATATCCTTTGTATATATACTAATAACTGGCTAAACAATAATTAACAATTTTAATAAACTATTATGGTTCTTTAAAATGAATAATATATATTTTTAAAATTAAGGGAAATATTTATATCATTTATTTTGTAAATAATAAACATGGATTATATTGATTAATTGAATCTATAAATTTAAAATTTAAATAATTAAGTATTAAATTATTCGAAATTATACTACCTTATAAAAATATTTTTATCATTTCATGAATTCTTATTTATTTACAATATTACGAATTTTTTCAGGTTAATAAATTCTTTATTAATAACAACTAAAATTACTTATAACTGGCTAAACAATAAACACCAATATTAATGCATTTTAATTGACTATTTTAGTTTTTTGTAATTGTTTAAGGTAAATATTTATTTAAAAAAAAAACTAACATGGAAGAATAGTATTAAATTTTATTTAATGAAATCTATTTTAGTATTTTTTTAAAAATACAAATATTATGAAAACAAATGTCCATACTTATTGCTAAGGTAGCAGAGCGCTAATTATTAAATAAATGCTTTAAAAAAAAATACTTCTTGCTGGTGAAAAATATTTATTTAAAATAATTTAATGTTGTAACGTTAAAAATGTGTGTTTCCAGGGAGCGAAGTGCCAATGGTAGTTACAATGGCGCCATCGGGTCGATCATGAACGATGGTTTGGACATCTGCCTGACGGGGTTCTTCGTGAAGGATTACTTGGTGCAGGAGTACATGGATTTCACGGTGGCCGTCTACGATGATGAATTGTGCATCTATGTGCCGAAGGCGAGTCGCATTCCCCAATCTATTCTACCAATTTTCGCAGTGGGCTATGACATTTGGCTGGGATTCATACTGGCGGCCTTTGTTTGTGCCTTGGTTTGGATGGCTTTGAGGATCGTGAATCTCAAACTGGAGATAGTGCGTCCGGATGAACCGGAGAATCTGGTTAGGCAGGCCCTGGCAATTGTGGTGGACACTTGGGTGGTGTGGGTGCGGGTTAATTTGTCCCATTTACCATCGAGCTATGCGGAGCGAATGTTTATTGGATCATTGTGCTTGGTTAGTGTGATCTTCGGGGCCATCTTCGAGTCCAGCCTGGCCACCGTGTATATCCATCCGTTGTACTACAAGGACATCAATACCATGCAGGAGCTGGACGACAGCGGACTGAAGGTGGTGTACAAGTACACCTCCATGGCGGATGATTTGTTCTTCAGCGAAACGTCGCCCCTGTTCGCCAGTCTCAACAAGAAACTGTCCTGGAATCGGGATCTCCATGCGGATGTCATCGATGATGTGGCCAGGAATGGTGGCAAGGCCGGAGTGTCTAGGTATACCTCGCTGATGCTGGAATCCTCCCGCTTCATGCTGCTCCAAAAGATTTGGGTCGTTCCCGAGTGCCCCAAATATTACACGATTTCCTATGTGATGCCCAGGAACTCCCCCTGGGAGGATGCCATCAATGCCCTGCTCTTGAGACTCTCGAACGCCGGGCTCATTGTCAAGTGGATCCAGGACGAGAAGTCCAGGGTGGACATCAAGATGCGTCTGAGTATCCTCGAGGCCAATGCGAATTCCGAGCTCGTTCGTGTCCTCACCATCGGGGATCTGCAGTTGGCCTTCTATGTGGTCATCGGGGGGAACTTGCTGGCTTTTCTCGGATTTTTCGCAGAGCATTTCTGGAAGAGATTACTCAATTAGGATTACTCTTAATTTACAACAACAAAAACACATTATCTTACTTAAATATATGTAAATCATTAAATATAAAAAAAAATAAACAAAGCGATGGGAACACACTTGATATTTTATTTCCAGAAGAACATGAAGCCACAATTAAAATTGTAATCATAATATTAATTTTAAAAAAATATACAAAATGAATTTGAAAATTTTAAATTCAATTTAAATTAATAAATATATTAAGAATATACACAACAATAGGAAACAGGAAAACAAAAACAGAAGAAAAATATGCCACAGCTAAAATGTTAATCATTTCGATTTTAAATATAGTATTAAATTGAAAAATATGATAAACCAATTTAAAAATTCAAATTAAAGAGGAAATTCATCTGCGAATGTTCACGATTTTTTAATCGTCGGAATTAGCATCAAACCCATATTTAATATCATATTTCAGAGCACAACTGTCAGAGATTAATTTAAAAAAAAACATTCCCTAACTTATCGAAATTTTATTTATTTTATTTCCATATGAAAATTATGCCACAATTAAGATTTTAATCGCTTTTAAATCTCTTGATACAGTATTAAATTGAAAAATATGATAAACCAATTTAAAAATTCCAATTAAAGAGGAAATTCATCCGCAAATGTTGACACTTTAAATCGTCTGAATTAGCGTCAAACCCATATTTTATATAACGAACGAACGAAAAAAAAACGCCTAAAAGTAGGCAAAACAATAACAAAATCGGACAAAGCCAAAATAGAGAATAGACGACGCTCCACGCATTTCTCCATTTTCCTACCATTTTTCCGACAAAATTTTCCCCTGCGAGTCACCGGAGCACAGATGAGCGAATTCAGCGAACATTTCATTTCATTTTCGGGGGGGTTCGCAGCGTTTGCGAATTTCATTTGGCAAAGGCCAGTGGCGAAATTTAGGCAGCAGCAATTTAGGCACACAGACGCACACACGTGGCCTGATATAATTTGGCCAAGTTAACAATGATACGCTCCAGCGGCGATTGCAATTCTGGCCGAGACCAGTCACCGGTCAAATCGAATTGGCAGCCTCCAAAATGCAGTTGGCGGTTCAAGGTTTTCATTACACATTCAAACGGACAGTGATGATTCCTTTATTTAACATTAATATATAAATATTTCGAATTTTTATTTAATTTTATATCAAATATAATATTAAAATCGAGAAGTACATTTCAAACATCAAATGAATAAACAAATAACTCATTCATAATATCAATTAAAATTTTTTCATTTCAATTATTCAATTTTAAACAAATTATTTAAATATATATATAATAAACTATTTAAAAACTTCAGGATATTAAATTTATATTTACACATAAATTCTGATTGTTTATATAAACCGTAATAATAAATTGGTTACCATATTTTTAAAACGATTTGGAAATGTATTACTCATACGCAGAGTTGACAGAATAAATTTCTTTGTTTCAATAGATTTTCCCAATCATTTTAAAGCTTCAGCTTGCTTTCATCAAATTTTTTAAATACTAAATTTCAACTGTGATTTAAATATTGGAATGTTAACAGTTTAAAAAGAGTCATGATATTTTTTTTACCTACGAGTATCCCTACTGTGATTTCCTCTATCACAAACACTCGCGTACATCAATCGGTCGCCTGTAAATTTGCGTTTATTTGGCATTTTGCGTTTCTGCACACGAAATGACAATTAAACAGCCGCAATGCGAGTGACAACATAGATTACAACAACAACATCAACAACAACATCAAGAACAACATGAACAATAACAACAACAAATTAACAACAAGAACAACAGGAGCAGAAACAGCGACATCAGGCAAAATGACAGCATCGGTGGTTGTGGGTGCGGGTGTGGGAAACAGTTTATTTAAATATTCAAATCCACACGGAGGAGGGAGGACACATGAAATATGCGGAGCTCAAGCCATCTTATCTTGACAGGAACAGGAACAGCAACACTTACACAATACAAAATGGCTGCGGGAAATGGCAACTTTCGAGGGTTTTCACAAAATGGCGCATCCGTTGCTTTGTTATCGCCAACGTAACCCATTAGATACATCACGAACTAAGTGCTGGTATTTTAAAATATTTCAATATAATTAAAATAGTTAAATTATTTTAATAATAATTATATATAATTAAAGTAATTAAATATAAATTATTTATATATATGTTGCATCCAGCAATCCTGAGTCCTGAAGTTTAAGGTGTTAATATTATCGTAGAGAATTCATATTAAATATAAATTAAGTGGGACTAAAAAACTCAGATTTAGAAAACAAAAGTAAAAATTCTTTGATAAAAATACATATTGGCATCAACATGTTTTATTTTTACATATTTGTTAAAAACATTTTTGGAAATCAAAACAGATTTTGAAATCAAAACAAAAAATACAAAAAAACAGGTGTTAGTTTGTAATATTTGTTAATATAATTTTGGAATGAAGTAAATCATTAATTTTTCAAAAATATTCAAAGATTTAAACTCAACAACGTAACCCATTAATTAATTCAGAAAATATGTGCTTGGGTATAAATATGGTATTTTTTATATTTAAACATAAATACAATATTTGTTTCTAACAATCATGAATCTATACGTTTAATGTGTTATTATAATGAAAGAATTTAATTTTAATATACATTAAGGGGAACTAAGAAATCAAAATTTGTGCATCAAATGAAAAATACTTCTAAAAAATATTCATAATATTTTTAATATGTTTAAAGAACATTTAAAGTAAATCGCTACTAAAGGGTTAAACTCACCCATGCAATTCTTCTTCGAGTGTGCCAAATATGTGAACACATCTTTGTGGCATTTTCTTTGTGAGCAAATTGCAAGACAGGTTGGCACCTGCAATACCAAAATAATGCAAATGCAACTCCTCCAAAGATCTAATGAGGCTGCAGCTTCTACAATTCTTCAACCCACTCTCCGATTTAGTTTTTCCACCTCCCAACGGTCCTCATTGTCAGTTTGGAGAACATTGTAGCCCACATTTACTTTGTTGCATTTTTGGGTACAGTGTTGTCTTTTTTTATTTTGGGAATTCTCAAAATAGTTTATTTTATTGGAGATTAAAAAAATGCTCTAATTTTAAATATTTAATAGTAAATACAAATTTCAAAATGTTCCGAAACGCTTGAACAATGTAAATTGTTTTCATGCTTATTTGTTTGACAACCAACCAATACGTTGTATGCATAAAGGGAAAAGGAAGAAATGTGATTGGGGCGACACTATATATATTTGGTTGATAACTACCAAAACAGGTGAGACGAGTGGAGAAGGACATTGCCAGGACACGTGACGAGCATGCCAATAAAGTTCGATGAGCCAACTCGTGATTTAAATACATCGCAGGGGGAGAGGAAAGAAAATTTGAATTTGATGATCTCGTTAATGGGAAATTGAAAAGCACGTAGTCCTTCTCGCTCGGTAGTTTCGCTTAGTGGTCATTTATGGTTAATTAATGGCTCTGATTGGCTTTCGTGTTCTCTGTCCAGATGTTTTATGTATTTCCATAAATGTTTTTCAACAGAAAATAACCATATTTATGGTGCAAAGCCAAAAACCAGACACCAATTAATTTTTATTGCCAACAAAAAAATATAATTTCGGGGAATTTCCTTAAGTTGAATTTGAAGTCTCTATATATATATATATGAACTCGTAAGATTTATGAATTAAATATAAGTTAAGGATTTTATATTAGATGTTTACAATTTTTTATAAATTTTTAAATTGAAAATAATGGTTTTTAAGCAAATAAATAGGAATTTATTGTTTCAACTTAAGAGTATGATTTTATATATTATCCATTTAATTACTAGAAGGATTTATGAATAAAATGCAAGCTAAAGATTTTATATTTTATGATTAATATTTTCATACATTTCATACATAAATTGTTGGTAATATATTCTATAAGAGTAGGATTTTAAAGTCTCTAATGTTGTATATATTGTCCATTTAGCAACTCGAAGAATGAAATGCGAGTTTATAATGTTCTATTTAATCTTGAAAATAATTTTTTGTTAGCAAATAAATCTGAATTAGTTGTTTCAACTTAAGAGTGAGATTTTTTTTGCATTGCTTACCCTAAACTGAGTATTTAGAAAGAGAATTTGAGAAACTCCTTTCTAGTTTATCTTTGGTTTTCTCTCTCTGGAAATTTTTTCAAATTCCATCTAAAAATAGAGCCATTGACTTTAAAAAGAAACTCAGACCATAAGGAAACGTAATGAATTTTTTTTTTGTTGGGAAAAAAAAGAAAACTAGAAAAATCCGGCACGCGCGCTCTTTGGAGAAACATCCCAAAATTTTTTGGTTTATTTCCAACTCATAACTTTTGTTTATCTTTTGCTGCTGTTAATTTTTTTTTTCGTCTTTTTTTCTTGAATCGATGCTTTTTCTCTCGTGCTGCCCTGCATTTTGTTTTTGTCCGCTGGCGGGTTCGGTACCGAAACCAAAAATCCGAAAATATCGGCTAAATAAATCAGTACTTTGTCGTTTTTTCCTCTTCTTTATTTCGCCGGCTAAGTGTATTTATTTTTGAATAAAATTTTAATGCCCATAACTCGTGCGAAGGCAATCTGATTAGAATTATTTCGCTCAGTCCAGCGGCGATCGATGACCAGAAAGCATCTAAAGAAACCGGGGCAAAAGTGACAAAGTAACCATACAAAAAGAAAAGATATATAAATAAAAATAAAATGAGATAAAATAAATGCAGTTGGTGGCATTTCTATGTGTGTTTCTTGTGTTCTATGGTTTTTTGTTGTGGTGCACTTGTGTGTAAAATACTCGTTTATAAATTCGGTTGGCCATAAATTCCAACGAATATAATCATATTTTTGTTATGGTTTCTTTTTTTTGCGGTGAGTACCAAAACATAGCATTTCTTGTCTTTCCTTTGCTTTTTGTCTATTTTCCAACATGGATTTTGTGTATTTTGGAATTTTCCCGGTTGTTTTTATAGAAAACGAACAATTTTATTGCGCCGATAGTGAAAAATTATGGTAATTTATTTCGCTTGCATTTTGTAAGGTTAACAAGCGATGGAACCGGCTAGTTGATACCTCTGAGTGCAATAACAATTTTTTTAATTTTGTTCTTTAGTTTAAATATAATACAGAGGATTATTTTTTATTAGTTTGTATTTATTTAATTTTTTTATTACCCTCTTTTCACTTTGATATGTAGATTTATACTAAAATCTTGTCAAGAAAACTTTCAGCAAATTACAAAAGCAACATAAACATTAAAATATATTTTTTTAATGGTATTCTGAAGAAATACAATTAATTGTAAATCTTCTTTGTGCATTTTTCAAACCCATTCAATGCGAAATCCTAAGATACTGAACTCTTTGTGTGGTTTATTTATTTGTATTGAAAATGTTATAGCTTCATAAATTAGAACTCGCATTCTTGAATATAAATTTGTTTAGTGGTACTTTTCAGATGGTTGTTGAACCCAAAGTACCCTGTAATTCCAGGGTAGATTAACAACAGAAACACAATTTTTCAATTAGTTTATATTGACTCGATCATGTTTTTGTGGATTATTTTAACTTGTTTCTGTGGCGTCAGAGACAAGCCGCAATAGATTTCAATTTGAAAATTTGTCTTCTTTTGTTTATTTGCCATTTTTTTTTTTGGTTTTTGGCATTCCTGGACCGATGGCCTCCAGTGGGCTGGTTTTTAAATATCAAAAGGCACCAATGTATTTAAGGAAATTATTGGATCTGCTCCACACACACATAACACCCACAATTTTTGACACCTCGCCTGAGTGGTGGGCGCGACCACGCCCACAGCTGTTAAACCTAATTGGCAATAATAATAATTAATTTTCGGGAAATTATTGGTAAATCAGAGATTCTGAATGGGAATGTGGATCTGACAAAACGATATTTATGCCTGAGATCGATGGCATAAATAATGCATAAAGACACTTAACATTCAGAACATTGGATAATGGGTAAATTAATATGATTAATAAGAGTATTTTTTTTGTACAATAAATAATTGTTGTTAAGGTTCAATGAAGGCAACATTTTTAAAGTTAAATTTAAATACGTTTGCTTGTATTTAATTTTGGCATATATTATAATAGTTCATAGATAGAAAATAATTCAGAAAATCCATATTTTTTTAAAGCATAAATATTTTTCAATAAAATACTGTTAATAATGTAATATAGAAAATATTCCAGCATATTATAAATAATATTATTTCACCTAAATATGAACATATAGCCAATTGCATTGGTTAATTATTTACGACACATTATTAAATTTATTTTGTATGCATAAATTGTAGACTTAAATATTTGTTAAATATTATTCGCTTGAATGTAACATGCCCCATAAAGTGTCAACTTCGGTGAAAACTATTCTCAACATTAAATGAGCATATTTAAATGACAGCTCGAAATCATTCGGAACAATTTATTCTTATTGATATTCCCGAGGCAAATGAAAACACAAACAGCTGGTGAACGACTGATGCACCTGCAAATTGGAAATGGGAAATGGAAAATGGAAATTCATGGAAGTTCTGTCTCTCTTCCTTGCTCTTTTCCTCGCCATCGTTTTTGAGAACCCTCTCTTTCCCTCTCTGCATCTGCATCTGTATCTGAGTCTCTTTATTTGTATCTGTGCATTTCATAGTTTGCAATTTGTCGTTTAGCGTTGACGTTGTCACTGAATTGTCAACAGCGAATTGAAAGCCTTTCAAAAAGGAAAGAGTTGACAGTTCGGAGAAAAAGATTTATTTAATTAATTTATTAATGCAAGATTTACAATTCACTATATTCTATGAAGTAGAAATTTAATGAGGAAAATATACAAGGAGAATGATTTATAAATATAAAAATAATATTGAATATATACTTATTATTCATGATTTTTGTTCAATGCGAGACGAAGCAAAAACATTAAAAAATTATGTAAAAAATGTAATAAAAAAACTATAAGAAGTAATCTACAATAAATTAAAAGAGAAACAGAACTCTCGTTTTTCCCATCCAATTTTTCTCTTACCCATGTTTTCGAAGACTCATTTGGAGTTTTCCAAATGAGTTTTCCTGCCGTTTCCCTTATTTTCGGCTTTCTGACACTCTCAGATTTTCCAAAGATACGCCAGCCGAGCAGAACCGAACCGAATCTCGCGATCCCCGAACGCTCTCAGCTGATTCTCTCCTCCGATTTTCCCCGGTTTTTCTCCCACGCGAAAATTCCATGAGCCGAGTGCGCAGTTTGGGAGGCACTGAAAGAAAAAAGCCAAGGCACGAAATGGAAAGTAAAAGAATACATTAACCGGTCAGCCGTCAACGCAAACAGACGCGAGCGAAAAGCGGGAAATGCCAAAGGCCGGGAAAGCCAACCGATCGATGCACATTTTCCCCAATTCAAAGAAAAATTCGCTGCACTCAAATGAAACTGAATTATTAGTAGTGCTAAATACCAAAGCTTAATGGAGTCCCAAGTGAAAAGTAGAGGGAAACAGTTCGACTAACATTTTGAATAGAAATTTTCCAGACTATCGGAAAGTGCAACATAGCTTTTCATTATACATATATATATTATTCTCCCTTATGTCACCAGTTTACGGATAATATTTTGGCTCGGTGTTTTGTGTGTTATTTTACGTCTTGTATTTTTTTTGCAATTTATTTTCCGTTGTTGTTATTTTGGACTTGCTGTGGCTTTGGGCTAAACTAATTTTAGCCATTTCTCAATGCAGTCAACTGCAGGCCAAAACAAGAATACCCTTGCAGTCGTTTTTGGATTGCGAAAGGTGTTTTAGGAACGCACAAAAAGCTATCGCAAATAAAAATATATTTATCAAAGAATTCTCAACATGCCGGAGATTCTCAGTACCATGGAAATGGAGTCGTCCTCGGAGGTTGTGGACATCTGTAAGTTATTGAATTGATTCGATTAATTTAAAGGTGCATTTTAGAATTTTAGGAATAATGTTTATTGGGAAAACTTATCTGAAATAATTAACACACATAATTGTATCGATATTAAAATAATTCATATTTAATAACCTTATCGTTTAATTGATTTATACATTTAATTCATCTATTTGTTTTGTTTCTTAATTATGTATCTTTTAATGCAATCTTTTTGCCAAAAGGGGTTAAGTTAGCCAATTTTAATAATATATACAATTTTTATTACTATCCTATTATTTTCTAAAAATTTTAAGAAGCTTTAGCTTCTCCTTTTTTATTTGTTGCAGTTTGATAAAAATGTAACTTGACAATTTCATAAATAATTTCAATCTGGTTTATTATTAGTTTGGGCTTCCGTAAAATTTAATTTCCAATTTACCATGACTAATATTTGTAAAATATATCCCTTTTTATGTAATCCTTCAGTCGGATTTATTTGTTTAACCCAACATAAACCATTTAGCCCACATATTTCAAGGGTACTCAAGGACCTTGGGTTAGCCTTCGATTGCTGCTCCGATTGACTGGGTTCACCCTTCAAATGTTTGCTATTGGCTGCGCTTGTGGTTTTATCTTTATGGTCTATATTTATCCATTTACTAGAGCCAAATTCAAAACAAAGAAAATCGTCAGATAAACAACAATTTTAATGAAAACTTTCGCAGTCAGCGGTTTTAATTTGATTTTGAGCAATTGTTTTGTCTACTTGTGTGTATGTTTTAATTTGTATTCCAAAAAAACTGTTGCCTTTGCTCCGGTAAAAAAGTCGAAGAGGAATTCCTGTTTGTTGTTCCTGCAATTTCAAAAGACCGGAATTTGGATAACAAATTTATTTGATTTCGATTTTCGAATGCACTTCCCCACGGAAGGCTCGATTATGTTGAAAGCGTTTATATATATTTTTATGCTGCCGATGCTTTGTTTTCATTTTTCTTATTTTGATTATTTTTTTGGTGTTGATTTTGGCAGTCGGCTACCTGCCGACATCAAAGCGATTTTTAAACACGGATTGCCAGCCAAAAAATTGAAAGAGTTTCTTCCCCCACCCTCCTCCAAAAACCAAAGAAGTTCGACCACCCATGGCGCTCCGAATGGCTGGCGATTCACATTTGGAAATAGATTTCCCGAACCGAGACCATCACATGGCCCCATTCCCAATACAAATAGCCGCTATATAGTGCGATTATCATAACTGAATAAATAAATAAATTAAAATAAAATGTACTCGTTTAATATCATCTAAAACACCTCGCCGAAACTTTTCCGCCCATTAATTGGCATGAAAAACATGTGTTCGGGCTTTTAAAAACAAAAAAAAACAAAAAAAAAACAAAATAGGAGGGGGGAAAAAACAAAGTACAGTGCGTTTCGGAACGGTGGGGAATTTAATTGGAAACCGGAAATAACTAAACATTTTTGTGGGCCAAAATAACAGAATAGACTGAATTTGATTGATTTAGCTGGCCTAAAAAATCGGTATTTCATTTAATGGCGCATCGGAAAAGATATTCGATAAACTTTTGTTTGATCAACAAAACAACTATTTTTTAATTTCGTGCATTCACTAGAATTTATTTAGAAATAATTAAAGGAAATTTTGAATGAAAGTAAAATGTTATAATAAACTGTTGAATATGAAAATGAAATAATAATAACTATAACATAAATATGAAATAATAGCAAAAGCGAATAAAAAAATAATCAGAAATCATTGCCAGAATTTTGTATATAAAATATTAAAAAAAAGACTTTTTTTATAAATTAAATTTAATATTACATTTTGATTTTAAAGATGTTCCTTATAAATTTAAAGCTGCTCAACTTCCACCCACAATTTCCCTGGATATCCATCGATAGCCATTGGGAACCCCTTCAAGATCTTTGATGTTTCGCTATTTAATGACGCTTTTTATTCCACTAAACGGAACAAGATTTGCCCAATCGAAAACGGAAATCAGCAAAAACAAAAACAACAATATATATATATAAACCTAAATGCGAAGAATTGTTTTTGGGTAGAACAACTCGCAGGGATTACATTTGGGCGAGTGTGTTTATTATTGTTTATTGTCTTCGCCTTTTGTGTGTAGGAGAAATCTGCGGGTAAATGTGAAATGTGTTCATTTAACTGTCAGACAGTTTGCCTTTTTGCCCTGTTTAAATCAGTGGGATTCTCAATCTCACAATTTATGCCCACTGCCCACGGATTGATCGATTTGCAATGCTGCAGAAGGCCAAAATGAGGGCAATGACAGATGCAAATCTAACAAAAACAATATGCAAATGGAAAATTTCGGAAAATATTTTGCGAAGTATTTTTTAACACAAATGAAATAAAATTAACTTTCTTTCTTATGTAAATACTCAGACGGAAAATTTTGGAAAATATTTAGCAAAGTATTTCTTAGCAAAAATTAAATAAAATTATTTATCTTTCTTATATAAATAAGCGGAAGGAAATTTTTGAAAAGTATTTACCGAAGTATTTCTTAGCAAAAATTGAATAAAATCAACTTTCTTTTTTATATAAATATGCAGATGAAAATTTTGAAAAATATTTAGCGTAGTATTTCCTAAAACAAATTAAATAAAATTATCTTTCTTATATGCATTTTATAACACAACATTTGTATATCTTTTTTTGTTTAATATATAAAATCTTTGTAATATCACCAAAAATAAAAGATATTTATTTATAATTTTTTCAAACAAGTGGACACTTAAATGTAGTGAACTTTTTTTTCTTTTGATATTTTCTAGGTGAAAAGTCAACAAAAATAAACAATAACAAATTAATAATAATTTCAATATGAAAATATTTCTTTTAAAAAAGGTTTTACTATGATTTTATTTGGTAACACAAGTTTATCAAGTATATAATCCTTGTAAAATACCCAGACATAAAAACCAGTATAACTTAATAAACAAAAGAAAACATTAAATTAATGCCAATCAACAATGAAAACACCTTTTCTTTGTTTTGCTTAAAAGAAGAACTGGCTCTCAATAATTTGATTGGGATTGATAATCCCCAGGGGCATAAATCTCGGCCATAATTATATATATTTGCGAATGAAGTGACCTTCGATCGGGACAATTTACGGCTGATTGGGTGTAGTTTATCCATCAAACTGCAATGCCCAGAAGCCCCCGAAAGTCGGAAAATGTGAAAAGCTGAAAAACTTGAAAGCTGAAGACCATAACCAGAGATCTAAACAATGTCTGGAACATGTTTCTATATTGCATACACCGAATTTGTTTAGATTGCGTCCCGTTTCTCGTCATAAACATATTCCGCCTCGATCCAAAGAGAATAGTTTACATGGTTTAGGGGGTCAGCAGGGGCGGGGAGGCGCCGGCATGGAGAGGGGGGAGGGGGTCGGCCAGTGTATTTATGCATATCATTAATATAAATATTTTGGCTCTGGCTTCTCGTATGCCATTTTATGAGTTTCTGTAAAGATTGTTTTTGAATTCTTGTTTGGTTATAAAATTACTCGTTTTTCAAGCGAAATTATAGCAATAATTATTGTTTGGCTTTTCGCGTAAATGTGGTGGAAAAGTATATATATATATATTTAAAATACAAACATATATATTTATAACCAGATTTTCTGCCAATATCTGGTTAATGTTTAGCACCTTGATAAATATCGAATATTTACTTTGGGGTGTGTTAAAAAAATGTTTAAGAATTAATGTGATTTAACTTTTAAAGTTTTAACTAATTCTTATTTATAATAGACAAATTTTTTACAGATTTAGAGTGTTTATATTTCATATATTAAGTGGTAAAAGTTTTTTTTGTTGATTTTTCCATTCAATGGAATTTTTGAGGAAATAAGCTAACAATTCCTCCAAAAAACAATTTTAGTTAATTTATTAAAAATTATGATATATATATTATATTAGATTAGGTGTACTTACAAAAAAATTATTATTGTTATTATTATATATTTTTTGTTTTGTTTATATTTATTTTTAAAATCAAATTCACGCTTTTTATTTCTACCTTTCGATGATTTTAAGATTTTGAAATTTTACAAATTTTATCGTCCCTCAATTTCGATATTTGAATATCATGGCAATAATTTCTGAAAATTATTGATCCATTTATTGCAATTGCGAGAATTTTATGATATTGACAATGTTCAAACAGTTGGCTCCTTTATAGCTTTCTGTCTCATTTAAATCGGGTGAGAATTTACAGCCCGGGGCTGGGAAAATTATCGCATATGCCAGCAATAATCATTATAATAATTGTTCTAATTGTGCACTGGTCGTGTTTTTGTTTAAATCACATGTATAGTAAGATTTCCAGACTAAAGCGTTTAAAATGCCACAATTCGAATGCAATTAATTGGAAGTCGAATGGGATATGGAATGGGATATTAAAGTGTATTTTGTATTTAATGGCAACTGCAAAAACATCAATTGTTTTGTGTGTTAACCAATGAAAATAAACCAATATTATTTACGATTCCGTTGAATCAAAAATACGCAATTTGTAAATGTAAATGTGCTGGCCGTTGAATCATTTTCCATTCCAGTGGCGATTCTGGGAGAAAATGGTTGCAACCACGCCCCGCCTGTTGAATGGCCATTGTCGTGTGCGACATTTGTTGGCACTTGGCTGGCACAATGCTCTAAACTGAAAATACATGCAACAAATAAACACAAAACACGACCGACAACCCAAAGATCGGTGCAGAAACAAAACCGCAGTCCAGGCACCAGCCACCCGGCACCCGGCACCAAGAACCAGGGGAAGATGCAGTTGGCCCGGGGCCAGAAATTAGCCAGCCATGTCGAGAGGCATCTCTGCTCCTCATCGAAAGGGGTTACGCAATGTGGCTTAGGATTTTTATTTTATTTCGAGGGGGTTCCTAACCATTTAAAGTTGTTGTAACTATATTTAAATGGATAAAATTTTATACAAATAGTTAAATAATTTAAATAATGTAAGGTTACATAATTTTTTGTATTAAAAGTACGAAATACTATATTTAAAACGCTTATAGAAAATATAATAAAAAATTCAAATTTGAATAAATTGAAATTTTTAGTCCGTATATTTATGTAAAATAAAAATTGCTTACGACTTATGAATTATAGGATTTTTATTTTTAAGAATTTTTGTATTCTTCAATGGTACTAAAATTGTTTTAAACATTAAACTGATAAATTTTAAAGTATTTTCCAAGATTTAAATAAATAAGAATATCCTGGATTTGGTTTATAATATATGCACAATAATATTAAAAATAATTCAAAGTAACATTATTTTTGTGTCAATAAAACTTTTTTTTAAACTATTACAAACAAAAATTAGCTCTAAATTTAAATTATTTATGGTACGAATAGGAATTTTCAGTCTGGTGTAAAATAATTTTAGCTTTAACTAAAACTTTTATAAGAAGTTACAGTATTTTAATTTTTAACAATTTGTTAGTCCTTTTTTTAATGTTATCAACATTGTTTTGAATATTAAATTAATACATTTCTAAAATATTTTCCAATATATAAGACTTATAAGATTTGGTTGATAATTTAAAGAAAATTCAATTTAATTTTAGAACTCAACACATTTCCTTGTGAAATAAACTTTAATCAAGTTTTTAGTATATTATATAATATTCCACAGAACTTTAGTTTAAGAGTATCTAAAGTATGGTTGCAGATTCCTTGCATTTTTTATTAGCCACCTACGCCCTGGCAGTTTCTGTTGAATACCAAAAAGGTGGAAGTCATCCACTGTGTGTGTGTTTTTTTCCCACTTGCTATTTTCGAGTTCACTGCATTTGGATGTTTCCACGACGCTTCCACCCACTCCAAAGGCAGCTCCCTTACAACTTACCACTTACAAGTGGAATCCAGCTAAGCAGCTGGTTGGGAAAATAAATCAAATTGCATTCGCAGCAAATGGAAAATGGCTGTCCGAGCTGTTGAAATGATGTGTAAGAGAGCTGAGATTTTTTTTTTTGGGTTTTCAAGCACTTTTCCTCGTATGTCTGGCAGTACTTAATTAGCTGGTAATTTTTGTGTTTTTTTTGGTGAGGAAGTTGATTGATTGCTTCCTCCGCAGCATGCGGATAATATTTTTCTTTTACTTTACAATTTTGAGAGTGGTGCGAGGCAAATCTGTGTTAAGCTATTTTCAGATTGCTATGGATTTTATAATACCTTTGATTCTACCTGTAATTTATGTCATGGAATGTTAGTTATCTTTACTTCTCAAATTTGTCCAACACTGGTTGGACTCAACTGCGCAAATTGCATTTGGTTCAGTATTTTCCAGCACTCAAATTGCCATCGATGCAGTTGAAGCGAAGCAAACAAATTCGATTCCATTGACAGCTACATGACAGATATCCTTGGGGGTGAGGAGGTGGAAAAACACCACACACCCCCACACACACAATACACACACACTCACCCAACCCCAAAGACCACATTCCCCTTTTGGCACTTTGCCTTGGATATTTCTGCCTGCATTCGCACACACAAAATTGCACATTGAAATGATTTACAAGATTATGTGTTGAAAAGAAGAAAAAGAAAAACGAACACTAATTTGTCAAACACATACACATGCACACAAAGAATATTTTATATATTCCATGATCGATTTAAATTGTTTGCAATAACAACAAAAAATTATATCATAAAATATATTGAATATTCGTGGTAATAAATTTTTAAGAAATTGTGCAAATTAATTATATGGATATTGATAAAAGATTAATTTTTTTAGAAACCATTCTAACATTTACAATTTTTTTAAATGACATTATTACAAAGGATTTCAAAATATTTTATATTAATTTAATATAATCCGACTTTTGTATTATGCTGCAAACTATTTATATATATTTATTTATAATCCATGATCGATTTTAATTGTTTGCAAAAACAACCAAAAATTAAATCAATAAATATACTGAATACTAATGGTTATTAATTGTTAAGAAATTGTGCAAAATTTAATTCTATGAAAGAAATCAAAAATGTATTTCCATCATTTTGAATTACGAAAAATTAAATTATTAAAAAGTATTTTCAAATATTTTATATTATTTCCATTTGATATACTAAAATAATATTCTTGTGCTATAGTGCTTTTGTGTAATGAATGATTTTATGATTAATATTTGGAAAGGTACCATTTTAAGTGAATTAAAACTACAACCAAATATTTCTCGCTGTGTGCGAAAATATTTCATTTTCTTTGAGGGCCAAAACCATGGGAAATCTTTCATATTTACTGCTTTTTGGTCAAATTCGATTCGGCAATTTCATTTCTATTGTATGGAATTCTATTTCCGTTTCGTGTGAATTTTTTCTTTGCAGCACCAAGAGAGCCAACTATCAACATCATTACCATCATCAACACCGCCAACAATAGACACAACAACAACAATAGCACCAATAATAATAATAATAATAACAATAACAATAACAACAACAGCAACCGTAGTAATAACAACAACAACAGCGCCATCGAACAGGAACCGGAAACGGAAATCGGCGCAGTGGCCCTCCAACAGCAGCAGGATCATCTGCATCTGCAGCCGGCGTCCAGTTTTGTGGCCATTCCATTATTGGAAAGGCGGCGCCGCAGCCGCAGCCACAGTCGGTGCCGCATCGCCCCACTGGCGCCGATCATCTGCATCCAGAACGGATCGCATCCCGAGGATCTCGTCCAGTTGTCCCGCTCGCGATCCTGCTTCCTGCGCTTCCGCAGGACCTTCGCCAAACGTGAGTTTTCAATAAAATTTCTGTTTAAATTCTGTTTTTTTTTTAATATTTAGTATAATTAAAATGGTTAAATGGAATTGATTAAAATTTAATTTATTCGATCAAAAATAAGAAAGATATATATTTTACAATTTGAAAATCAGTATTAAATTCGTTTTACCACATATAGCATTATTGTTTCGAAACAAATTAAATTATCTTTTCTATTTTTAATATGATTATTTTTATTTGGATAATTTTCTTAAATTCTCGAATTTATTTTCTAAATTAAAATATTTAGTTGAATGTAGAAATTTTTTCTTTTGAATACTACTTCAATAATTGTTGCCAATCCTCTTAATAAATATTTGAAAATTATATTTCCAATAACCCATTATAGCAGTTATTCAAATTAAACATATTTTTAAGAAGTTTAACAATTTTTGTTGATTTTTAACTACCCAACTGGTTGGTGTTGACTTGATCAATCAGTATATGCTCCACTTGAGTTCATTCGCTCCACTTGTTCTTAAAATCCCCTTCCTTAGCCAGGCCAAAAAAAAAAAAAAATGGAATGTATTTATGCTGGCCGAACTGCATTTCCATTTAACCCTTTTAGCGTCTATTTTCATTTTCCTCAATCTCCGTCAGTTCCACTCTCTGATTTTCCCGCATTTCCCGCACTTTTCGACACTCTCCGTTTCCTCTTGGCCATCACTTTGACTCTGTGTCAGCGATTTTAATTGAATTGCTGCGATTTCGCTTCGTTTCGTTGGCCATGGCGAATGTTGTTGTTAACCCTTTGGCCGGGTCTCTTAAATCGTTTTCTTGTTTTTCATCTTGTTTTCTTGTTTCTTTTTTTTCATACCACCCCCCATTTTTGTTTATATTTATTTTTTCCACAGTTTTTGGCAAAATCATGGGCAGCAATAATCCCAGCGAAGCGGATCGATACGACTATTATGACTGTGAGTAAAATGCAAACTCATTTCCATATCATATTTTCTTTTACCTATTTCCCTATTTTTTTATTTCACTTACTCGTTCTCTTTTCGATTTGAGTTCAATTTAAATATGTATGCATAAAGTGTTTTTTATATTTTTGTACGCATTTACATTTTCTTTGTTTCGGTTGGGGAAATCTGTCAGTCATTAAGCAATTGACGGGCAGGTAAATCGATTCTCATATATATATAGTAAGATTGATTCGAATTTTATTTTTAAGTGCATATATAACTTCAACTGGTTTCGTTTGATATGTACTTTAATATAGGATTAATTCGGGGAAAAACAAGATGAGAATCCAATAAATAACAAGCTTAATCACATATCACAAAAGCTGCTGTAGTGGAAAATTACAGATTCGGTCAGAGATTAATTATTATCATTAAAAGTGCTATCAATTGATTTATTATTACTTAATTAATCTTTAATCTCGTTGGGGTATTTTCGCACGGAAATACAACTTCAATATTTAAGTGCATCATTTAAATTCACAAAAAATATATATTTAATAAGTGAATTATGGTATATCTATTATTTATACATTTATGATTTTAATAATTGTTTGTATTGATATTTATGATTTATTTTATTATATTATGAGCTATAAATAAAATTCGATTGACTGATAGATAAATCTATTAAAAGCAATCTTAACATATTCAATATATATTAATTTATCGGCGGTTCTTCAAAATTTGTCGCCACCCGCAAAAGTATGCCATAGATTTCAGATTTTTGAACCGCGGAAAATTGTGGAATATAATAAAATGAGTACAGAAGGGGGTGGGGGGTGGATTTCCCCCCAAAGCAGCATACCAGTTCGTCTGTGGCAAGCTTTTATTGTGGTTTGTCTTCAGTGCGGTTTTGCAGCATTCGATGGGTTACATCAAGCATACGCCCGAGTGGCAAGGGGAAACAAATTGGGCATATGTACTATACATATGCATGCCAATTGGGTGCGAAATGAAATACATATAGGCTTGATTTCCATTGTTCTTATGATGTTTTGAGTTTAAAATATTGATAAATGCATAAATGCAATATGTACATTTATTATTCTCCTTTGTTTGAAAAGTTATATTCAATTTGATTGCCATGAAAAAAACTTTATTTTTCATATATCACACCTGGTACTTGTGCGGGAGAGGGTTAAGTTCATGTTAAACAGGCTCAACTGTAGATTAACATACTTTTAGTTTGTTTGCCGGGAAATGTGAGAAAGAGAGAGAGAGAGAGTGATACTGGGGAGGGACAGAGACGGCGAAAAGCATTAATCCATCAAAATATTTACTTCTTTTCGATTCTTTTCGCATCATGTCTCTCTTTGTGGGTCTGCCTTTTTGCTGCCTCCGTTTTCATCTCCTCTTCGCTGTGCTGGTGTGTGTGTGTGAGTATCTGTGAGTGTGCTGGGGAGTAGCTGTGAGTGTGCCGTGGAGTATCTGTGAGTGAGTCTCTCCGTGCGGCACTTCAAATTGCGGCAAGTGAAAGCTATAGCAGAAAATCAATAAGACACCAGAGACACAGACTGTGGAGGAGCCGGAAAATATATATGGGGGGAGGAGGATTGAGGGGAAGGAGTGTTGAGGGGTAGGAGAGCTGAGGGGGTGTTGGTGCCGAATGGCTACACGGGGTGGTTTCCCAGGGCATAAGTAGTATTTATGTTGGTATCTAAATATCTACACTCATCTGTCAAATATCACGTTTCCTGTTTACACTTCTGCTGCTGCTTCTGCTTCTGCTACTGCTGTTGCTGCCTTCAATATGCCCAGGGAATCCTCTCCTTTGGCCACGCCCCCTTCACATCCTCCTCTCCCTTCCCAGCCACTCCGCCCCCCGTTCGGTTTTTCCCACCTTGTTCTTGTTGTTCGGCTCGGTGTTTGTATTTGGCATGTTGAGTGTTGAGTGGCATTTGCCATTCTTACTTTCACTTTTCTTGTTGGTGTTGCCGCTGCCGAAATGCAAACAACAAAAAAAAACACAGCAGATGGGCGAAAAAAACAATAACAAAAGCGAAAACGAAAACTACAAAACTGAAACAAAAAAAAGGAAGAATCCAACAACATGTTGAAGGGGCCGCAAACACAAAGGCGAACAAACAAAAATCGTAGGATATATATATTACTTAAATTATTTTTCCATCACACTTTGAGTTTGTTTATAATGTAAATAAGTTTCCAATTCCAATTTCAATTCACCTGCTTAGTTTTTTTTTGTTTTTCCCTCAAGATGTTTAGCACCTGAAGATATTTTTAGTTTCTTCCGTTTAGTTGTTTTATTAGGCAGCAAATAGAAAAGCACCCAAAATAGACAATGTAGATGAATAAATCAAATTAGGAACTTTTATTAATAGATATTCATCCGCGATTCCCATGGCATCAGTTAAGATACAACCATAAGATACTTGCCACTTAATTGATATGCAGTGAGGAGGAGGAGGAGGAGGGTCGGGGGGGATTGGACACTTGAGCAGTTTATAATTCCCAGCTGGTCCTCAAATTACCGATTGCAATTGATTCCGTGCCGAACGAATTTCCACCCTCGAAGCTGGAAGCTATCATCGGAAGCTCATTTACATGCGAATTTGCCAAATGTCATTTGGATATTTTGACAGTCGAAGGCAGCTTAAGTGAGCATACGAAAACAATCGCTCCAAAGGAGCCATATGTTTGTCCAGGATGGGGTTTCGGGTAAGGAAGGAAGGGCAAGGACATGTCGCCTCTCCCTCTCTCTCTGTCTCGCCCGTTTATTCGCCAGTTTTGACCCTCTTCAAGTGCCAAGAAAACGTTGCAGAATTTCCCACATCATGGCTTTTTCCTCTATTGAAATCGCCTCAATTTAAATATTTTACTTCTGGGAAAGTACTTAACTTATTGCAATCAAATGGGAATCTTTGTAAATTTAAGTTAAAATTTTTAGTAGGAATATTTTCTATAATAATAGAATTAATCTATAAAATACAAATAATGTATTTATACTTTTAGGATGTATGAATTATTAAAAAATTAAGATATTAAACTTAAATTAACTAAATGATCTGAGAAAGTAGCAATGAAATATTGAATATTAATTTATAAATAATAATTAAAACCAGTATTTAAACAGACTTAAAATAAATAATTTTTGTGTTTATTTTAAGTTATTTAAGGTTATTTAAGATTAAAAACAAATCCCAATTATAATGAAAAAAGTAAAATTGCATGAATGATAAATGGAAACAAGAAACCATCAAATACAATAAACATAAAGAAAATGTTTTCATTAAGTATTTAATCCAACAATATATATATCAGCATATGATATATATTTTATAAAATAAGTTTGCATTACACTTTTGTATTTACAAACACTATTTATAGCCTCGGCAGATTTATTATTTTATTTTTCGTACACAACAGCTGCTGCATCTTCAAAATCAAAACTTTTTGTCATGCTGGGAGTTTTCCTATTTTTGTTGTTGTTGTTTTTTTTTTTTTTTGGCACCCTGACAATGGGATAATGAGCGCTATACTACCCTACCCCAACGGCATCCCATCTCACTACTCGGCTGAGTTGCTAAGCAACAGGTAGGCCCACAATTTGGCCAAGAAAAACGCCGAGAAACGAGAAGCGAGAAAAATCGGCCCAGATGCCCAAAACGCGAGAGCCGAACCCTCAGATTCGCTTTCGTTCGCTGCGTCACAAGGGAAATTCCGTAGGCCATGAGAATTTCCCAGCTGGCAGCCGGAAAATCTCGCATGCGATAAACGTTCAGCGTTGTGGGAAATTGGGGGACTGGGCCACGGAGCGAAAAAACCCGAACACCGAGCACCGAGAATCCCCATTCCCGTTCTCCTCGTCCGGATTTTGCTCCTCGTTTCGGGTTTGCTCGGTTTCATCGGTGGCATCGGTGGAAAACTCGGAAAACTGCTGCACCGCCGATACTGATTCTGATTTCAGTTCTCGTTCAGCTTTGCCGACGTTACGACGTGCTCCACTAGCGAAAATAAATTGAGAATAGCAAGGAAAACCGATTTTGGGAAATTTCTTGTCGTGTTCTGTTCTTTGGCGCGGGCCAAACGACAAACACAAAAACTCTTTTCAAAAATATTAAAAAAAAATAATTTAAATAATAATTTACTAAACAAAAAAAAAACAGAACCTTTCGGATGTGAGTTTAGCTGGTAAAAGAGTTAAATTTTTTTTGCGTGCCATTGTTTTTATTTTCAATTTTTTTCAAGTGCCAATAACATATAAAAAAAAAACACGAAAACTGAAAGTGTCTCGAACAAGCCGAGAGAAAATGCTTTAAAAAATAAAATACATAAAATCGCACTAAAAATATGTATAAAATCCGAAAATCACTAAAATCGCTCTGCAAATTCTGACATAAAGCCCATTAAAAATTCCTCATACATATATTTAAGTAATTGCTTAAATAGCCCACCGAATGTGTGCGTTTTTGATTTATCTATCGGGAATTGGTTTATATATCCGCAACGAACCCTTTTTGGCAGCAGTTCGATGGCAAATTAAATAGTGTAAGCCTATTCAGTGGCCAAATCGGCTTAACACTTGGCCGCAATCAGATGGCCCTGCCGAGGCACAATCCGCTTTTGGTGTCTGCTGCCCCCGAAAATAAAACCATTCGGGCTTAAAGTGTTTAGTCCCCAAATGTTTCAGTCTCACCTCAGCATTTCCACCTGAGGTTTTCCCCTCCGGTTTTTTTTCGTTGTATTTTTTTGTTTTTGCCCGATTTTCCGCTCGCCTTTTTCCCGGGGCAATTGCCGTCGCTGTTGCATGTGTGTTCTCAGGAGATTTGCTTTGTTCAACAAACAACAAACAATAGGGCCTGTTGTTGCTAAATTAATTACAAATGCTTGCCGGGCATGATGCTATTAAGATGCTCAATGGATTAGTCCCGCCTTGTACCCTGTAATTGTCGCGACAGTGAAACATTATTTTGTAAAAGTTGTTTTTCGAAATTATTCAAAGGTGTAGTATCTTTTATAAATTTAAATTTGCAATTTAGATTGATAATCAGTATGCAGTTAGTAGTTTAATTATGATGTTCAATAATATTCACTAAAATTTAATTACAAATTAAAATAAACGCAAATATAAAATAAATGCAAAAACTCATTTCAAAACAATTAATTTCTTTAGAATTAATTAAGCCATTTCAAGCGAATACCAAGAGTTCCTAGACCCAACTCACACCCTGTAAATGTGTGTATGGCTTTTAATTAATTGAAGCCTTGCAAAGACATAAATAAAATGTTTAAGCCGCAAAAACCAGTTCCCCCGAACAAGTGCTTAAAATTAGAAAAGTGTGAGAGAGAGAGCGAGTGCTTAGACCCAACTCACACCCTGTAAATATACGTCTAGCTGGTAGCTCCCGAAAGTATGCAATGGCATTCCCATAAAACGAAATTTTCTTTTCCAGGAGCATAAAATCTTGTCTGCCACACGTCGTCCCCCTTTCCCCTCCCCTCCCCAGTGCCTAAAAACATTTCTAATTGTCTCTGCATGGGTCTTACCCCTGAAAGCCCCGAATCCAGCACTATATATATACAACATTCTATATATATAGTATATATATGTTTGTTCCCGTACCGTTGCCCGCTCACTTGTTAAATATTTAAGCTGCTCGGGCGCTTTAGTTTCAATTTTTAATTAAAAAACAAAACAAAGCCGAAAACCAAAAGCAAGCACCACAAAAATAAGACGGAGAAAGCCCCGAAAAATTTTTAAAACGAAAAGAAGCGAGAAAAAAAACACATGTTTTTGGGGGGGAAAAAGAAAACACAGTTTGAAGCACTTAATTGCATTTGGCGTGTTTAACTTGCAGCTGCCGTCGCATAATTATAAAAATGTTGCTCATACGCCGTGTGGCGCCCCAACACACACACACATACAACCATGTTTGCCTGTGTGCGTTGGAGCATTTTAAGCGCATTTCATTTGGCCAGCTGCAGCGTCGAGGAATTCAAGCCTTTTTGGGCATTAGAAATATTACACATACGCCGCTTGGGTCGCAGCTGCGGTGTGAATTGCGATTTGAAATGTCTGCGAATGGCGCTGGGAAATGTTTATGAAAATGGCTGCATTAAAGCCAATGACAAGACGGGAGATGTTACGCCATAAAGTCTAGCTTAATTGGTGGCTTTCCCAAGAAAAAAAAATATGACTTTAGTTTGGGTAGTTGATATTTTCTGGGTTGCAACAATTTAATAAATGATTCATTGAACATTTTTAACCTTAGACTGTGGCAACCTTCGAAAAAATGTTGTGCAACAACTAGGAGACCATTTAATTTACTTTTAATTAGGTAATGTAAGCAGTGAGATAAAAACCGAACGTGGCTCAAACCATTTGGGCAATTTTGTGTGTGAGTGTGTGTGTTTGTTTTGTACTGGGAAATATTCAATTTCCACTCAGCTGTTGGCTTTCCATCATCGAGACTTTCAAACGGCTGCCCAGCTGCCCTTGGCTTTCCCTTAGCCTTTCCACTTTTCCGCCTTTCCCTCTTTCTCTATTGAGTGTCGCTGGGCTTTCGAATTTCGAATGAAGCTAATGCAAATCTGATTGGCTCAAAGGAGAGACATTCGGAGCTGACTGAATTGAAGGCTCTCAAAAAAAAAAAAAACACAAAAAAAATTGTCAAAGATTCTTTTGGTCATGAGGGAAAAAAGGGAAATTAATGTGAAAGCGAAATTAGGTCAAAGGCAAGGGCTACAAATGTATACAAGGGGAAAACAACCAAACTTACCTTTTTTCCTTACATAACTTTAATTGTATTGGAAGTTATACGTTGTATTTGTAAGAGATATTACTAGCCTCCTAAATGTAACCCATTTGATTGATTTTCCAAATTATTTGTTGACTTTCATAATGTGTTTAAGGCGTCACAGCGAAATACACCGAGTGCCATACTCATTCATGTCTTGTAGAACCGAATTTCATTCATAAGCAATTTTGTTTAGCATTTTGGGCCCGTTTTTCATCGTTTTTATGGCATAAACAAAAGCGTTTTTCGTTTGAAAAATGCATTGCTCCCAACGAACCGAAACGAATCTAAACGAAATTAAATGAAACTGCTTTGATTATTCTTAGCGCATGTAATTTGCAAGTAATTCACTGGCGCACTATTCCGATGCGATTTATGTGCATAAATATTTGCCACCTTCAGACGGTGCTTATTGTTATTATTATTACAGTCTACAGCATTGCAGATCGACGAAGGCAATGACAGCTGCTAAGCAGTCCCGAATTGTTCCGGGAATCGGTTAAGCCATATTTTATTTTTTTTTTGGTTGGAGGGGGCTTTCGGGGTCTTAATGGGTATTTAAATTGACGTTAAACTTTTAATGGCCAACGGCGAAATCGCCAATTGTTCCTGTCTGCGGTTTTTGTATCGGTGTTTTTCCATCATCACCGATTCCTCAATCAAGATACATGGTCTACTATTTTATTTTAAATCAAAAAAGTATATATTAATTATCCCTTTTGCTGCCTTGGAAATATTTTTAATTAATCCGGCATCTGCTTTTAAAAATCATTTTATTTCCTAACAATTATTCTCTGCTCTCAGAAATGTTTATACAATCGAGATACAAAGTTATCCTGATGTTTACTCTTGTATTTTATTGCAGCTTTGAATAATTGTAACTATATTCCTTTGTTGCCATTGAAATACAAGGATTTCCGTTTCTCTTTATTCGATATTGCATAAATCAAAAGGGCAGTTTAAACAAAATAAATGTTTGAGGAAATTCATTATGAAATCAACTTAATAAATTATAAATACGAAATGAAATAAAAGTAATGCATTTTTGTGCCATAAATCATAGATGCAGTAGCGCTAGAAAATATAACAACAACAAAAAACACTACCGAACTTTGCTAACAAAAAAAAAAGGTAACCACCAAAACGGAAAAAGGAGGAGAGAAATACTTTAATATATATATATATGTACAACCGTAAACAGAGCGATATCTATATATATTCGAGACAACTGTTTGATTGATTTGTGGCAGCAACGATCCAACTATCAAACAGCCAACCGAAAAAAATACAAAACCCACAGCAAATCAACAACAAAAACAACAACAGCGACTGCGGGTGAGTAGCCAAATAAATAAATAATTAATGAAGCCGTGCGCTGCACAAACAACAATGAAAACAAACAAAAAAAAAGGAACAAGAAAAAAAAGAAAAAAGAAAAGCAATACAAAAAACGGGTGGAAAAGCAAAGAAGGAAAATTCCAGCAGCGAGTGCATAAAATTGCTCAACAACACCCACACACACACATTCACATTCACATTCGCACTAACATTGCATTAATCACCACTAAAAAATCAACAATCAACAAAAACAACAACAAAAACAACAACAAAAACAGGAGCAACATGGAGTTGCCTGTTGTCCTTGGCTGTGATTTATTTATCTATGTATTTTTTTGTTGCCACGTTTTTATGAATTGTTTCTGTTGTCGTCTGCAAAACGGGTGCAAAAATATTTGCAACTTATATATTTTACATGGCAAATATTTATGCCCGAAAGGGGCGGGGCGGGGCGGGGCGAGCAGAAAACAGGTTAAATGGGTTGAGGATTTAGGAAAAGCGTGCACACAGGAATTTGCTGGGAAAGCACAGAAAATTCGATCGGAAAACGATTTGGTTCCGAAGCGGATATTTATTTATACTATTTGCAAAACAGCCTTTGTGGCAGTTTTAATGGAATTAATAAATAATTTGAGAGGCTTTTGCAGCTTAGGCTGCTTGCAAATTGCAATTATTGTGACCTGCTCAAAGAAGTTTTATTTGCATATTATTCATCGTAGTTAACAAAAACAATTTAAGAGAAGAATATAATATTATCTTTTGAATGTAGATTTGTTAAAATTTAATATTGTTATCATATATTCCCAAAATAAATATTTATCTCTTATTAATATGCATTTTTAATTGTATTATTATTTTAATTTTGCATCTTAAGTTGGTTGCAACTTGCAATATTATTTATCATAGTTAACAAGCACAAGTTCAGAGATAATTATATAATTTGAACATATATTTTCTTAAATTTAATATCCCGAAGGAAAGATTTTTCCCTTAGGGTTTGTTGTATTAATATCCATTTTTAATTGTATTAAGTTATTCCTCTGATTCATTAGCTGGCCGTCGGCAGCCAATTAGTTTAAGATTGAAATGCTTGTGAAATGTAATTTTTTTTACAGAAACCACCATGAAAAACAAGCATTACGATAATATGTTTTTTGGCAGAAGGAAATTTTTTGAGAGAAATTAGCCAAGTGAGCGAAACGATGGCGAAAACAACAACATTGTGTCAGCGAATGCGATGTAATGCACAATAAAATAATATAAATAATAAAAGAGCCAGCAGAGAGGTAATGGCTGGGCCATGTATGTTAATAATATGCCCAAGAGAATCCCCCAGATATTATTTATTAATATGTCAAAGACATGTCCTGGGTTTGTTTTTCCTTGGCTTCTGCATCCCATTTACTCCTGCTCTTCGTTTTTTTTTTTATTTTTCTTGTACTCTGTAAACTCTGTAAATGTTGCCACATAAAAAAACAACAAACAAAAAAAAAAAACAGAAAATGCAGGGGGGAGTTTATGTTTATAGAAAAAGTTTATTTTATTTAAATACTGTCATGGAAACTGTTCCATTACTCTTTTTGCCCGATATAAACTTGCTTAAGTGAAGGTAAATTAAGTGACAGTAACCACTTTGAACTTTATTTTAAAAGGGAAATTCGTGTTTTTCTTTAGGGAAACGGGGAAAGTGAATCTAGTCACTTTAATAGCTTTAAGCTAGAAAATGTTTACTTTAATCTTAATGCTTCAATAAAGTAATTTGGCCACTTAATTATGATTTGTTCGATGGTTAAAAAATAGGTTATACCTTTAACGATTTTTGGGAAAATTATCATGTAAGGTAGGAAAACTCTTTTCCTGCCCGTTTACCGAAATGGCTCCCATTCACATTACCGTTATTCGCATTGTGTCATTTCTCCCAAATACCGAAAAAACCACTTTTCTCCGGTATTTTCCTGTTTCCCATTTCCATTCCCATTTCCCAACATTACCCATTTTGATGGCAACGCAAAAAAAATGAGCAAAGAAAATAATTGAGAATGTCTCAAGTACAATCTATTGACAGTCAAACACAACAAGAAAAGAATTTGTTTATTTTCCCAGTTGCAGTGGAGCGAGAAAAGTAGAGAAGACAGACAGAGAGAGTGAGAGAAATGCCCAAAAAGGACGACAGAGATAGGGAAACGAGGAAAAGAGACAGCGAGTGGCGGCAACAAATTTAATTTTGTAAGTGACTTTTGGCAAGACAGGTGAAGGTGTCTATAAATATAGGCGATGTCGGCATAAATTTTCCCCTCCCCCCTCCGCTAGACTGCAGAAAAACGCACACACACCGTAGAAAGAATCGAGAAAAGCCCGGGAAATCGCAAACAAAAAAAAAAGACGAAGAAAACAAGGCAAAATCAAAGCAAAAAGGCTGTAAAATAATCAAAGCACTCGCGTCGAAATCGAATCCAATGAGACACGCAAAACACGAAATGGAACTTTGGGAACAACTCGGGCATAAATAACCCCCCGACATTGTTGCCTTCGGAAAAAGGCCCCTTTTATTCCCAAAAAAAAGTAGAAAAAAAAATGTAATAATAAAAATTAAGAGGAGTGGCAACAGCAGATGGGCCGACTTGTCATCTGCCTTGTGCATGGTAAACAATGCAATAAATATAAACCTGAAAAACTACACAACATCAAACTACAAAATTCAAAATACTGACTGACTACAAAATATATGTGTGTGTGTGTGTGCAAAACAAAATACTCGGGTTCGTAAATATTCTTGCGCTTTTCGGCTTGTCAGCAATATTTTCCTCTCATGTGCCACGCCCCCACCATGGGTGTGCGCCCACAATATTGTGGTCTTAAACTTGGTAGGAATTTTATGTGGAGCCTAGTTTTCCAATCTTGGGGATTTGATATACCCGTTCTTTAACAAATTATAATAAATAAAATAATAAATTAAATATAATAAAATAAATCATTGAGTTGGGATAATTTCTACAGCCAATTGTTACCTATTTCAATTAAAATAATTCCCTGTTCCAAACCCAAATCAAATGTCATTCGGCATTCGGAAGTTCCTTAAAATTCGCAATTCGCTTGGGTTCATCGATGACAATGGGAGCTCAAAGTTTGGCGAGTTAGTTTGCTGGGAAGATTTATGGGCTGACTGCATTTAATTGTGTTCTCGGTGTGTTCTTTTCCGCTTTCCTCGCTTTGCCCCGCGACTTTCCCCGGCATTTTCGCATCCCGAATTTGCTGGTTTCACCCGTTTCGGTAAAGCGGCGAAAATCCAAGGATATTCCCGAAACCGCTTTGAAATATGAGCGGCATTTTGGGCTGTGGTTCTTGGTGGGCCAGCAGCTGCCCTTGCCCTGCCCCCCTTTCTTTCCTTTCCTTTTTTTTTCGCCACATTTTGCACCCCGAAACCGCACGCACTTTTTTATCCCTCGTCTTTCTTCACACGCAGTCCCTAAAAAAAAAAATAAAAAATTAGAAAAAAAGGAGGGAAAAGGGGGGACGTGTAAAGAGGGCCGAAAGGCAGACAAAAAAAAAAAAAATTGACACAGAAATTGATTTTTGTGCCTTTATCATGTTGTTGTGTTTTTTTTTTTGTTGTAGCCACCAGCACAGCATCCCTTTTCTGCATCCTCCCCTCCCCTCCCCTCCCACTCTCCATGCGAGTGTGTGTTCATCTTGTTCTTCATCGTCGCTTTTTATTTGTCTGCCTTTCAATTTTAGTTGTTTCTTTGTTGCCCGAACCTCGTCCTTTCCGCCTCCCTTCCACCGGGCCCTTGGCCTCCACTCTGCCACACATTTGTTGCCTTGTTGTTCTTACTTTGCTTTCCCGCCTTTCGCCATGTTTTCCCTGTGTTTTCGAGGGGAAAGTCCGTTTTTTTTTCCCCCGAAAAATCAACCCACGTGAAAACGGTGAGGTGTACTCGACTATCGCAAGAAGAAAACCAACTTTGATTTGAAAATAATCATTTGCACATTTCTGTTTGATTTAAATTGTTGGAAATTTATATTCCACTTGGAAAATAAACGTGGCAACAACAACGGTGCGTATGAGCAATATGTCAGTGGGGAAAGGTATTTAATAATATTTATTTTTGGGGTTAAGCCAAAAGAAATTCTGCATTTGAGATTGATTTTAATCTTTAACAACAACAAAATTAACAAAATACTTCATGTGTGTGAAAAAACATGTGAGCAACGACAACAGTGCGTATGAGTGATGTTATTTATCATACGTACATTTTGTTCAGGCGTTAATCTTGCATGTTTATTTGTTTTCGATTTATATCAAATAAAATCAATCATTGTAAAATGAAACCAGGAGGTGAAAAAAACAGAAATGAATTCAGGGGCAACGATGCGTATGAGTAATATATATATGAATAAGTGCAGCATTCATTTTGCAATTCTATAAATATTGAGTTATGGTAATTTAAATAAATACAAAAAGTATAATATAATCTCTGCAAGGGCATAAACAAGTTAATATTATCCCAGCACAAAAATACGTTCACAATTAAGCTTGTAATATGAGAGGGAAATGTAAAATTATTTTTGGTACATCAAGTTTATTTCAGAAGGAAAGTTACCAGCTCGTCGAACCCTTGACGGAAAAGTCGGAGTTTTCCTCGTCGCCTTTCGCTTATTTTCATGATGCTTCTATGGCTCCCATTTTCTCTTTTTTTTGTTTTTTTTTTTGTCCATTTTCCACCAGTGCCATCACAGTAAATATTGCGGCTTAGAGGATTTGCCGGCGTTGTCATCGTTTTCTGTGCTGTTGCTTCCTCGTTATTCGTTGTTGTCATGTAGTTTGGCTTTTTGAATAAAGACGTTCTACTCTGACGGCTTTTCGTGGGGCCCATAATCAAAACGAACTTTCTGCCGGGGCAGGGCAGGGCAGGGGGTAATGTATGTGTGTGTGTGTGGTTTACATCATAAGCCTAACAAAGTTATGCAGCGTAATTGAGAGAGCGCAGCCTCCATTGAAAGTCAATTAGTTGGTGGCGCGGCCAAAAACACACACAAAAGGTAAATGGAACAGCAACAAAAGCCCAAGAACACCTGCCATAATGTCAACAGATGCCGAAGACAGTTGACAGGAAGCGAGCAGCAGGTTACGGAGTTATCTGGCGAATCAAAAAACACATATATACCGGACTTCTTTTTAGGTTTTTAATTAAGATCGGGAAAAGAAAACATTAAATTATGTTTATGAAGTGAATAATTGAGCTTTTAATGGGGAAAATGTATTGGAATTTTGAAAAACAATGATAAAGAAAATATTAAACAACAGGTTTAATAATTATGCCTTTTTTAAACTTTAAATTCTATTTTTCCCATATTGAAGAAAAATATCCCACTTTTGATTTCAGTACCAATGCAAATAAATATGAAATATTTTGTATATTTTATATGAAATTCCTCCAGAAGGATTTTCCAACGTTTTAATATTAGTTTGAAAAGCTACAATATGTATGAATGATAAAACAACTGAAATGTTTCTTATCAAATATTTTGATTAATGCAAAAGTTTTCAGAGAGAAACAATTCTTGGAAAAGGGTATTCCAAGAAGAGAGAATTGGAATGTGATGAGGAGAAAGGAAAGACAGGGAGACGAGGAATAACGGCGATAGAAGCGACTGAACAACAGCCCAGTAAATTGCATTACATAGGCAAATGGAATGTTCACACACACACACACACACACGCACACAAATACTCGCAAATGCCGACACTCCAATGAGTTCATTCTCACTCACTCCTTAGCTTTTGCAATCTCTCTCTCGCACTCACTCATCCCCACAGCGGCATTCTTATGGCTTTCATTGTTATTTTTCGGGGGGATCGGGGGAGGGGGAGAAGGAGGGGGTATAAGAGAAGGAGAAGAAGGAGAGGCAGGCACCGTTACTTTTGACATTCAACAGGCGGCTGAGCGCATTGCCCTTTTCTCTCTCCCCGCTGTTCTCCTTCTTGCCTTCTATCCCGGCTCTTCTTCATTCTATTTTCATTTCCTTTTTTTCCATTTTTTTTTTTTTGACAATCAAGCAGGCGTCGGTTGCTCTTTGACATTTGTTCTTTCACTCCTCTCCTTCTGCTTTCTACCGCTTTCTATCGCTTTCTCCCTTTGTATGTGTACAATATAACGACATTTGTTGCCCGCTATTTGAATGCCCGACACACACAGCACACACACACACATGTCAGGCTCTCGCACACAAATCGAAAATCGATAAGATTTCAGTCCCTTCAGTTATCCTGGCGAACACAATGACCCCAAAGATGATAATCGATAACAGTCAATCCGCAGGGAGCGGGATTTTGAACAAAAGAAACACGCAAAACCGGACAAAAGCCATGTGCACCCACGCATCATAACTGTTATTAGCGCTAATTGCTGCGATTTATCGATAAGGTATAATTAAGACTCCTCCGAAAAGGAAGCGATTAACGATTTGTGGACAGCAATTGCAATATGCGAATTGAACGTAATTATAATAAAAATTTAACAACCAAGAATTGGAATAAGAAATTAACCAAAAATTTATTTAATGGTTTTAGTTAGAAAATATACATAAATTTGTTACTTCTCTAAAGAAACATAATTTCAAATAATAAAAAAATAACTTATCTGCTGGTAAACATCAATTCAAATCAACCGATTTGTCTAATTTAAGCAATTACCGACTGTTGCACGTAATTTTTGACTTTATTATAACAGATAGCTGCACACAATACCGCTTTATCTATAATTACAGCTAAGATGATTAGTTAACTGCCAGTTGAGTGGATGGTTTCGATTAGTATTCTCATATATATATATATGAAAAAAAGGAGAATAAAATGGAAATGTTTCCCTCATTTTCAGCGAGCTTTCATTGAATTTTTGTATTTGAATTGGCCAAATCAGCATCAATAATAATATTGACGGATTGATTTGCAAGGGCTGCTCTTAAAAATTGTTGAAATAAATTCAGGCAAATAAACATAAGCATTTCTGCATTCACTAATGTTTACATAAATCATTACCATGTGATGTGATAAAATCATAATTTTCCATCGGCTTAGTGTACCATTTCGATTTGTGTGTGCATGGTTTTTGTTAGTCATTTTTCCGTTTCATATTATTTTTTTAATTTATAAAATGTTTACATATGTACAGACATAGTTTTTTGAACGAGAGTTACTTAGATTTGAGAGTATCTCATATGTGCAAATTTAATTAAACAATATTAAAAAAAAAATATTATAACACTTGTATTTGAATTAAATGTGGTTGTAATTACCTAAAATAAAATTTGATACATTTTTTGTGTTCAAAATTTAAAACACTTTGTTTACAAAAAGAAATAAATTAAATTGAATTTAAATCAGAAAATTATTATAATATTTTCCTTTCTAAACGCTCCTCATATTCCTCCATTTTTTTAAGGGAGTTTGGAATTTGTATAATTCAATTTGAAGCGTGGAAAGAGAAAATTACTGATGGCCTGGGTTATGTTTTTTTTTTTTTTTTTTTGGGAGATGGCATCCTCTAGATTCGCGCATTTGTCTGGGTTTTATGCGGGGCATAAAAGTGAAAAGGTCTTTAACAATAAAATGCAATAAAAACATTTTTGCCTTGTACGTTCCGCTGATGCGACAATATTTTTTGTGAGCCACAGTGGCGGCCCTTAAAGTAGGCCCGGCTCAGTGGGTGGTGGCTGAGCTGCTATATGTATGTGTGTGTGTTTGTGTGTTGGCCATAAAGCATAAACTTTGTTGTTTTGTTTTATTTTCCTTTGGCGCGGGGGAATGGCGAGCGCAAATTGTTAATAAACCATACAAAATAAACTGATTGCTGAAAGGGCGGACATAAAAACCTGGGCGCGAGTGTTCGAGCATAACACATATATGCACATACATATTTCCATGGGCGTCAAGAGGGGTTAGGATGGGTAACTGTAAGCACACTCGTAGAAAAGTGTCGCACTTGAGTGAGATTATAAATAATAAACTTATGGGTAGGCAACTCGGAGGCCGAGCATGGGCATAAATAAAGTAAAATAAAATACCAAGCAAAGCCCAACAAAGCTCAAGTGAAAGCAGCATGCGGAGAAAGTGGAAATGGAGAAATTGGGGGAGGGTAGCAAGATCTTGAAAAGGAAAGCTACACCTGGGAAAATAATAATTGGAAAAACCTAATTGGAACTTTTTGAGTAAAGTTTAGGATAGGATCAATACAATAAATTATTAAATTCACATTTTTTATTATTTAAATCTTCAAATAATATATACTTAAAGAGCTTCAAATTCTGGAAATTCGATCAAAGATTATGAGGAAATTGTATTATTTTCTGTATTCCTTACTTTTTTTTGTGTAGCAAATAATAAGAGCAATGGAATGGGTGGAACATATCTCTGCTTTTGTCCCCAGATATTGCGTTTGACATTGTAATGAATATTAACGCCCACACACTTGCTGCCAGAAAAAGGGGGCGTGGCCTCAAAGAGAGGTGTTAGACACGAGCCCAGCTCCTTGAAACTAGCGGACCCAACAAAAGCTCTTAATATCGCCAGCGAAACAATGAGGCCAAAAACAACAAGAACCAGGCCAGGACCAGAAACCAGGAGCAGGACCAGGAGCAGGACCAGGGCCAGGAAGACCGCAGAGTGCGAAAAAGGAAAACTTAATGAAAAATAGGAAAAAGAGAGGGCTGGGGAAAATAAGTAGAACAGGAAGCTGAAGAGGGCTTTTGAGAAAGAACAAGCCGAGTTTTGTTTACAAAGTGTGTTCAAAAGTTTTGATATCTAATATTTATCAACGGAATTTTATTCGAAGCCGATGAAATGAAAATTTCATCATTATAATTAATTTCGCAATGTCAACAAAATGTTTTTAATTGAACTTACAGCATTCTGTATGCTTATCAACTTTAAACGGATTTCTTTCAAAAGTTTTAAATACAAGTTTCTGCCAGATAAGCTTCGGATAAAATATAAATAATATTACATTTGTAAGTAATAGTAAATAGAAAAATAATTCGGGGTATTATGTTTGTTTTTAGTACTGTGTTAGTTTATAATTTAATCATTTCTCAAAATGCAAATGCCTTTTAAAATTTGTTAAAGATAAATTACTTTTGATTCCTATCACGTCGCCGGGGAAATCCTCTCCGGGCACACACATATCCCACAATCTTTTCCAGAATATCTCTATTATACTGGGGCAAATTACAAGGTCGATTACGATTGCGATAACGATAACGATAATGCGTTAGCATCATTGGGTTTGCTACGCCCATTGCTTGCATAATTAGCGAGCCGAAGAGGAGACAAAGGGCATAAAAGACAAGGGTCGCAGAGAAAAGAAAAAAAAATAAACGCAAATCGCAAGGATAGCGAGCCTCCTTCGAGGCCCCTCCCCCCTCTCTTTTTCTCTATATCCCTGGCTAATAGAAAATTATATGCAATACATCCCCCCATCCCCCTGGTAATCACATCCTTCCCGTGGTCGCGTATCGAGAAACGCTCTCAGCAAAAGTATCTGACAATGAAAGAGTAACGCAAAGTGGAATTGCCAATGAAGTGAGGACAGTGGCGTACGCAGAATATTATCAAGGGGTGCTTAAAAATGTATTAGAAAATAGTGCAAATATTTATTTAAAATTGGAAGATATATTGCTAGCTTTATATATATTTATATTAATTATGGGCAGAGTTAGTGGAAGTAAAAATAACTATTAATTATTTTTAAAATACGTAATTAAACGGATTTGTCAAGAAAGTATAAGTAAATATATAATCTAATATTTTAATGAAGCTAAATATTAGATATAATTATAATAATATTTATACGGATTTGCCAAGAAATTAAAATAGTGTTATTTAATATAAATCGAACAACTTTTAGGACAACTTTTTGCAACATTTATTCTGAGATGTAAAACCATTTGAACTCCCTTTTTATTGGCCTGGATAGCCCGCTAAAACCCTTCCTGATTACGTCACTGGCCAGGGTTGGTTTAGATGATAGCGTGAATTTGACATTGTAATCTTTTAAATCGTAATTAAAGGTTAAATCTTAATTAAATGTGCCGGGGATGATACTTTTCAAAGGTTTTCTCCATTTGACTGCGGGGCGAAAGCCAACAGATTAAGCCCGGGAATATTGGCGAAAACTGAGGAAAACTGGGGAAAACTGAGGCAAAAGCTGTGGCTTTTGCGTGGGTGTGATTATATGGGAACTGTGGGGTTAGGACCCCGGCCCGCCGCTTAGCAGACATTCCGACTTTGGCATATAAATCCAAACTTATCTGCAGCAATAAATCAGTTTTAATGCGTTTCTTCGTCATTCGCGCCGCTTTTGGCCAAGACAAAGCCACCGCCCCAGAATCCAGAGAAAGGGCCAAAAGGTACCGAAAAATAAAAAGGAGGGGCCAAGGGGATGAGGAATTGAGTCTTAACGGATTTGTTTCCCAAAAAAATGTTGCTGCTTCAGTTAGCTTTATGACCTTCAAATCGGATCATAAAATGAAAACGAGTTGAAATGTCCATAACGATGATGAAGAAGGCACCCGGCATTGGCCATAAAAAATATTCGGGCCAGAACAGCTGCTTGCAAAGTTACAAATTTGCAACAATTTCTACCATCAAAAATGATAACTTACAAAGTATTGGGAAATTTGTGCGGATTTATGCCATAAATTTAATACCAGTATTGTTTTATCTTTCATTTAGAAACGTTTATTTTCTTGACTGAAATATTGGAAAACTAATATCAATATTAGGGTTATTTGAAATACATTAAAAACATTTTCCATTAATTAAACGATGCTAAATAAAAAGACCCAACACATTTCCTAGACATTAACTCTTCCCCTCCCCCCACCAATAAATATTTAATGAACTTCTTTTGAACACATTAAGAACTTGAAGAAAGAAAATGTATGAAAATATATTTAAACTCGTTTGCCACGACTAACGACCAACGACCAACAGGAAATTCGGAACATTTTCTTCTGTAATTATGTTCATGTGTATATCACAACATTTATTAGAAAAACTTTTGTGCGCGCGACGAAACTTTGGCATAAAAAACAAATGTTGCTAAATTTGTTTGGCCGCCATTCGCCACTCCGCCTCCTCCTTGGAATTCCATCCTCCACCCCGCCGCTTCCGCTTCCGTTCCATGCCATTCCGGTTCGTTTCGTTTCATCTCATTTCGTTCCTGGTCCGCCTTCAGACAAACGCAAATTTCTCTCTGGCGACTCCGTCTGATGCCTTTGTTTTTTGTGCGAGGCAGGAAAACTTTTGAAATTTTTATGACGCAAGTTTATTTTAAAACTTTTGTGCCAGCCGACGCCAGCAACAAAATAATACAAAACAAAATACAGGACACGGCATACAAAATACGGAATACAAAATACAGAATACAAAATACAAACCAACAACAAAATAAGAGAATAAATAAGTTGGCAGCTGATTCCCGCAGGCTTTCAATGGCATCGAAAGAGATGGCAACTTTGCTGCTTATTGTTTAGCAGTTGATTTTTTGACGCACTTTCCAGGCTTATTATGTGACACACACACACACGCACACTCACGCCCCCAGGGAGGACAAAAGGGGGCGTGGCTGTCACAGTGCCAGGAGAAATTGTAAACTTTTTTAATTAAGGTAAAGGAATTTGCACTGACTCTCTCTCCACCGAGAGCCCTAACCGAACCGAAAAGCTCTTCAAATCGATTTCGAGTGCTTCCTTCTGGCCATCTCTTCCACGTCCTCGTCCTCTGCCACTTTCTCTTCTTCGGGCCAATTCCTGGAAGAACCGAACCAACAAAAAAAAAATCGGCGAGGAAAGAGTCCTTGTATATTTTATACACACATCTTAAAGATTATTTGCCACTTTCTTTGGGACACAAAATAAAAAGCGATCTGGGGCGAAAATTTTGAAGAAAATTTTAATTAGCCATCCAAGGCCATGGGGACAATGACAATAATTCAAATTATGCCTTTCCTTGAATTTAAAGTCCTTGTTTATTTTATAAAGATTTTATTAAAGATTATGTTTTACTCTTTTTGCTTACAATAAAAAGCAAACTGGGTCGAAAATTTTAATAAAATTTAAATTTGCATCCAAGGTCAGGGGACAAATTCAATATTTTAGCAGGCTTTTATTTTATTTCGCTTTAATGTTTATATTTATTAATGTTTTGCTGGTTAAATTCTATGGTTTAAATAAAATTTTGAATTTAATTTAATTAACTAAATTAATACCATTTATAATTAACAATATACTAGTATGAAATGAGTGCCTGCATTTTATTTCTTTGAAATAAACTGTTAAATAATGTGCTAAATTGTAGATACTTTTCCAATTTTATTATTTAATTTATACATCATTTATAAGGTACATAATTTCAAAAACCAATTTAGAGAGAACAAGTTTCGGTTTCGGCCTCACTAAGTGCTTCATTACCAACTGGCAATTGGTAAAGGCTTTTGCTTTTCAAAGGGCTTTCAAAGCATAATTTCAGTTTAAATTGGCTTAGTTGCTGGCAGCAATTTGTAAATGCATTTTGCAATGCCAACATTGCAACAACTGAACGGAAATGGCCAAATAGTTGCAATGGAATGCAAAATGCATGGAATTCGGTGAAAAACCGAACCGAGCTGTCAGATTGCCAGCCGCAAAATTGTCAGCGATCAAATGTGGGCTATCGGAATTTGGCTACTGTCATTCCTAAGCGGGGGCGAGGTCCTGCGGCTGAGGGCACGGTAATTAGGCGTAATATGTGTGAGTCCTGCAGCTGACGGCGGCCATTGGAGGGAACAAGAGATAGAGACAGAGATAGAGATAGAGAGAGAGTGAGAGGGAGATGGGGAGCGATGCCAAATGAATTGACATTTAGCCGTGCAATTTTGACAGTGTTTTAATATGCAGACAGCGCTCGTATCTGTATCTGCGTCGCGTATCTGCGTATCTGCATATGTGTAGCTGAAGCTGTATCTGTAGCTGTATCTGTATCTGAGGCCAGCGTGCCAGCGTGTGTGTGGCAAATCTGACGTTGAGCGCTTCAAATTGAAATTGCCGGGCTTTCGGCTTTCGACTTGCTCTCAGCTGGCAAAAGAGCCGAGACGCAGTTAATTAGAGGCGAGTCCTTTTGGTATGTCCTTCTTAAAGCTTTAAACGCAGCAAGAGCTCTGGCTCTCGATGGGCCCTTTTTACGACCCACACACGCAAATAAAAAATGGGCAGTTAAATTAAAAATTCAGGATATGTCTGAGGATCCTTTCCCTGCCATTGTCCGGGCCAAAAATATACAAAAAAAAAATAAAAATAAAAAATAAAAATAATAAAAGCCCGAGAAGAAAACCTGCGAAAATGCTGGAAAACCAGGAATGGCAAATGAAGGCAATTCTAAAAATAGGAAATAGCTCTGAGGGGAAATACAGTTCGGTCGCCGCTGACACTCACACTCACACTCGCCCACAAAAGTATACGCACACGCACACGCAGAAGGCGTCAATCTGTCGTCAAAGTTGATGGCACACACACAAAAACACACATAGATACAAATGGCAGGAAGGAAGGGTATGGCACAAAAGTTCTGACTTTGAGATACTTACTGTTGTAAAGTAAAGTTAAGTAGTTACGAAATTGAACACTCTCTAACGAATATTCCTCCACAAATTGCCCAGTTATATAAAATGCTATTTGATATCAAATTGCATATAGGCCATTATACAATTATTTTGGATTTATAAGTGCCAGTTAATAATTCTGTTGGGAAATAAGGCAGGTGGACATTGTAATAAGTCAGCAAATTAAATCAACAAGGTAATGTCTCTTTAAAAAGAATATATTTAAAGGAAAAACTGTACCAAAATGGAAGAGTCTTTATTTTTAGTCAAAATAAATGCACTCAATATTAATATTAATCTTTGTTTTAATTATTATAATAGAAATATAATTTGTGGGGTGTGAAAACTTAAATATCCTTAGACTACGCGGTACGAAAATACTTGAAGCGAAGGCAAGGACTTTAGAGAACTATGTTTTACAGCGCATATCTCGCAGATACATTCGCCGACGCCTTCGGATGTCGCCATAAACCAAGCTCAGTTGTCACTTGTCCACTGTCCGTGGTTGCAGCAGTTGACTTTGTAGTCATTATCAAAGCTTTTCAATGCCCTGGCCCTGCTTTCTCCGCATTTCTCCGTTTTCTCCGTTCTCCTCGTTCTCCTCGTTCTCCTCGATTCTCCACACTATTTCGTCCTTTCGCATTGTCCTATCTCTGGCTTAACGGAGGACTGAAAATTGTTGACTGTTGTCCTTGGCTAGCAGGATTTGCAGGGAGATCAACTGCATCGGAGACTCAACTCAGACATCGTTAGGGCTAATAAAACTTAAGCCAGATAACTGCGTATTCTACCAATTTGTGCTTTTGATAAACCAGCGGCAAGAGGATTGCTAATTTCCCATCCGAATCTGATGGATTGCCGGGCTGATGATAGTAATGGATTTTTAGTGCGCTTCCCCGTTCTCAGTTCATTCCAGTTTATTCAGTTCTTAGTTCATTCGGTTGATTGAGTAATGTGTAAGCCTTGTTCAACTGGCTTTTAAATTGATTGAGATTGGTATTTGAATATGATAAAGTTCAGTTTTTGCATCAACATGAAAGAACAAACTGAAAAGTTGGCCTGGCAACTGGCAAGTAAAAGTCAAAAGTTTGCCAAGCTTAATGAACATAACTCTTGGACCAAAAAGGAAATATTAAACGATTGCCATTATAATAGGGTTTTTATTTTAGAATTGCTTAATCTATGTCTTACATAATAAATAATTCTTTTTTAAATATATCTAACAAACAATTTTAGGTATATTTCCATTTCCCATTTTCTAAGCCGTGTCATGAACTTTCGTAACTAAAGTAAATGCATTTAACCGAAATTAACCCAACAAATTTGAGCTAAATCTCAAAATTCTATATAAATTTTCGCCATGATGATAACACTAATTGAGGTATCATAATCGGTGCCCGGGTAAATTTGAAATGCAATCCTTGTAACTGCATTTTAATTGGTTTTGGTTTCGGGCCGAAGCATGGAACAGATACATATTAATAGAATACAAAAATAAAGTGGCGGGGTTGTTGGCCAGGTTCAACAACCACCATGGCTATAATCTGAAATTCAATTTCGACCCTACCTGCGTATTCCTAATTATGCAATTTTGTGGCTGGCATTGGCAACGCGGTGGGTTCGCGGTTCTTCTAGATAAAAGATACATATGCATATACAGAGAGGCATAACCTTTATTTTATTTTATTTTTTCAATTTCTGGGGGAATTCCATTTATAAAAAAAAAGAAAATAGAAGGAAAACTGCGCCCAGTTTAATAATTCAATAAATTCCGGCTGCAAAGTTTGATTTTGTTTGCTCCCTCATACATAACTAGAGATATATCTGCGTGTTTGTGTGTATCTATGGCTAGCATTTCCATTGTCCTCGACAGATCCATGGCAACTTTTACGCTTTATTTTTTTGTGTATGTGTGTGTTGGTTTTCTTTTTTTTTCGTCTCGATTCGTTTCGTTGGGTTGTGTTCCTGAAGGGGAAGCTGCTATAAATAAAACTTTGGCGATGTTGCGTGTGCGTCACTCCACCCCACTGGCCACCTCCTCATCCACATATCCACATCCACATCCACATCCTCAACCTCATCCGAGCCGCCAAAAGCACTGGGTCACCATCGCACCACTCGACCCTGGCCACCCTCATCAATTATTATTTCATGGAGTTAATGCCACATACGTATACGTAATCTAATTTCTGGCCCAGAATCTAGGCTTCCCAAAAGAATAGAACGAAGCGCCAATGCCCTGAGATACATTTAAAGGTTGAATTTAAAAAATATCCCTATAAAATAAATGTTTCTTTGGATTTTTGCTGTGTGGAAAGAATAAGGAATTTTAATTTAAAAGAATTATTATCTTTTACCTGGTTCTTTTCTCAAATCATGTGAATTTTGTATTAATTATTTCAATTTATTCTAAACATTAAATAATATAATTCAATATATATTTATGATTCTAAGTGGCTTAATTGTTTATTTAAAAATTGCAGCAATAGCCTCGGCAGGGCTAAGATACATTTAAAGGTTGAATTTACAGATTATCAGTATGAAAAAAATAATAATGAATTAATTTAAATTTAAAAGAATTACTATCGCTTACCTTGTTATTTTCTCATATTATTTTATTAAATATATTTACTTTTCTTAATTTATTTTAAACATTAAATTTTTATATATATTTATAATTTACCCGTGGATTAATTGTTTATTAAAAAATAAATGATATAATCTTAGTCCCAATTAAATGCAAATTAAACAGTACATTAAGTTTGTTCTATTTATATTTTATACCTTCATAAAGAATAAGTATTCACCTGCCCCATTTGACAGGGTATTAATTATATTTATAAGCTTTATTACGCCACTGGCATTAATTAGAGTTAGTTGCGTCTTTATTTTTGGATTTCCCTCCCGGATTTTTTTCTCTCTCCTATTTCATATTATATTTTTTTTGTTTTATTTCAACAAGAATCAGCGGGGGGCAGCGAGTTGACCTCTTGAAGCGCCCTTAATCCACCTTCGTTCACCTTCATCTAGCCTGACATGCCCCCTCTCCCCCCCTTTTTCCGCCTTTTCCGCCCTTTTTTCCCACCTTTTATCGCATTAAGTTAACGAGCAAAAGAACTCCGCGGAAAAGAAAGAGTGAGAGTAAATTAAAATAAAGTAAAAATGTACTTTTAATTATGTTGTAATAAAGATATTCCACTTGCTCCGTAGCTTTTACCCCTTGTTAAATGCAAGTGCAGCGGAATCGCTGAGCCGTGAAAAACCAGAGGAAAATCGAAGGCGAAAGAAATCCGAGTTTTCCGGGCAAAGCGAGAGTATTTATTAATTGACTGGGTCAATTATAGGGCGGAAAAATACGGCAAAGTTTCCAGCAAAAAAGAGCCAGCGGGTTAATGCCAACTTATCGGGAAAAGGGTTGAGAGCTGCTCGGGGCGGTGGAAGAGGGGGCGTGGCAGGTGCAGGTGTAAGTGCCAAATGGGGCCAGCAAATTAAAGCTGCCAGCAATGCCATAGCAAAAATTATTGCCAGGCCGATGGGTTTTCAATTTGATTTCATTATTCGCCTTGGATTGCAAGGTATTTGGGGGTTATTTGGATTTTGTTCTTCTTGGATATTGTTAAATATTTTATATAAATTTTAAAATTTCAGAAATTTAAAAAAAAATATAATGTATTATTTTTTGTAGTATAGATGAAATATTTTATTAAATAAGTCAATTAATTTCAGAAGATATCATAATACATTTTTATAAATCCTTTGAAATTTTTTTTCAGAGTTTCCTTAAGTTTTCGTAGTAATTATTAATTGATTTTTTAGTCATGTATAAGATTAAATAATCCTTAAATAAATATAAAATAATTTTATATGATATAATAATGTATTAATAATGCTTTTAAAATTTATTTATAATTTTTTTATGTTAGAGCTAGCTAAAAAATTTCAACAGCAATTTCTTGGCCCTCCTTTAGGGGATATCAAATGATGGTAATCCAGGCGTTTACCCTTTTGTACCGCCCATCAATTAACGCCTTCGGTGAGTGTGGCAACCCTGGCTTCCATATCTCAAGGGTGCAAAAATAAAACAGAAAAAAACAAATACAAATTGGAGAGCACGCCGAGCAAAAACGTATTTTCAAATTGATTTGCCCCGGCTGCCGCTGAATAATTCAGAGTGGACGCAACTATTTTTTATGGCTCCATTGACAGCCTGGTCATGCCCACCAACTAGGTCACCTAGCCCCGCTACCCGCTACCCTCTACACCCCCTCCCACCGGCCCTTTTTGGTTTTTTTTTGGGGACCAAACCCTAAAGCATTGACCTTGTCTCATATATTTTATGGGCGGCCACATGAAAAAAACCGCAGCATTGCAATTTTTTACCCCTCCCAAAAAAACAATGGGAGAAAAAAGAAGAAAGCCAGCCCCTCAGCCCCGCTTTCTCTTTAGGTTTCCATTTGGCCAGCCGAGAGATAGACACAGCCGAGATACTATTTCGAATTGTTCCATGCGACTCCCTGTTCTCCGGTTCTCCGGTTTTATCCGGCTTTATCTCTCCCTCTCGGTTTGTCTCCGTAAAATATTGTTTGCGCCGTCTGGCTGGGCAACTCAATCAAGTCGGAGCCAGCAGTTGAAAGTATCTTAGAGATACGACCCAGAGCGGGAGGGGGCGGGGGAGGGAGGTCAGTAGTAGTGGTCAGTTGTTGGCAATTAATGGTCATATGTTGGCAGGCCATTTAACTAGGCCAAGCTGCCAACTTGTTCGCCAGGTTTACAGACTCAAATGCACAGAAAACACACGAAATGATCAGCAGAGATCTATATACGAAAGTATCTCAAATATATTGTTAAAATTTATTGGCAGAAAATATTTAACTGAAACTTTTTGAATATTAAATATACTTTATTTGATTTACTTCCCCTTTTGATAACTGAAAAAAAAATCTTTTTTTGACTATCTTTTTTCTCAGGATTTTTTAGAGATCCCAGAATATTTCTCTCTCTGTAACTCCCCCTCCAACTCCCCCCTTTGGCCTGCAGCCATTTTTACTTACCCTTCTGATAACTGAAAATAAAATCTTTTTTTGAATATCTTTTTTCTCAGGATTTTTTAGAGATCCCAGAATATTTCTCTCTCTGTAACTCCCCCTCCAACTCCCCCCCCTTTGGCCTGCAGCCATCCATCCATCACATCAAAGTGCCTTATGCTGGAACAGAGACAGAAAAATAAATGCAGAGCGAGGCTGAAATTCAATTAAGCCCCAACATGTTAGTCGAGTGTTAATTCTCAAAAATGAATGATTGTCGATCTTAGGGATACATGGCCTAGTTGAATATTTAATCTTACCAAAATTTGGTTAAGTGAATGGGTAAATAGGAAATTTAATAAATAGTTTTATAAATTTAATTTATGCAGGCCTGATGTAAAATATAAATTATATCCTCTATTATTATTAATTTGACTATCCAATATTTTATTTCCCTTTTTTTGACAAATTTATTTAGCAATTACTCTTTGTGACCTGCTCTATCGGGCTCTTTTGAAATACAAATTTTATTTGCTTTGGGGAGAGCTCGTGAAAATGGCCGAGCTGGGCCTGAATTATTGATTGGAATTTAATAAATTTAATTGTCCGACCCAAGGACAAAACACCTCAGTTTATATTATTGAATGATTTAGTTTAGTGGGCGAGAATTGAAAATTTTGCGCTCGGCGAGAACCGGAGAACCGCATAGATTCTTGTCAACGGCATTCCGTTTTTTCAATTTGTGCGATTCATTAAACATATTTATGGCCACCTGTCCAAGCGGCTTCGACCGCAATGCCAGCCAAATGAATAAAATAAATATTATCAAAAAACAAGCTAACAATTTGTGCAGTGGGCCAGTGGACAGAAAATGGACAGCAGAATAAATATTTTTTTAATTTCCGCAAAAGGATCAACCGGGGATAATGCAGCGTCCATAAATAATGATTGGCAAATTATGAAATGGCCAGCAAACAATTGCCGTTGGCCAATTGCAAAATGAGCAACAGCAAGTAGAGCAACACCAACGGCCACAGCAATTTTAATTTCATCCCGAAACGAGGCTAAAATCAAAAGAAAATTCAATGACGGCCAACCATAATGGCGGAAATAATAATCAGACCATAATCGTAAGCCATATACTTTGGTAATTGAATGGGTTAACGGTTTTTGAATTGCGGACGAAAAACTGGGTAATACTTAAATATTGAAATTCTTAACTTTTATTTAGAGATATAAGTATTCTGAATTTTTTAATTATCCTTGAGTAGGGTACAATCAATATCAATCAGCTGAAGATTTGAATTGTTTTTTCTCCCCCTCGAAGTTAAGATAATTGTGCTCAAGTTTTTAGTGCCTTTTTCAATCAGGCATCTCTTTGACTGACGTTTTTATTGAGAGAGTGTTAATCACCGAGTTCCATTTAATTAATCACTAAATGCAAACACAAATAGTTTGCTTGCCGCTCCATTAAAAAGCAACTTGTTCGCTTGCAAAAAAAGCAATTACCAAGCTGGGAAATTTCAATTGCATAAGTGCTGCCTCACCCTCCGCACCCCGGTTTTTCCCATTTTCCACATTTTCCACCCATCTTTTCCACCCTGAAAAGCCTATTGTTTACGCGACATGAAAACATTTGACAAAAGGTGGAATGCAAATTGCTGAGCCATCTAATAAGGCGCTTAATGCAATTAAAACAGGGCGAAATGAGGGGGCAACGAGGGGAGGGGAGGGGAGAGGAGCTGTTCAAAAAATAATGGAGAAATGGGTGGACAGAGGGGGGGCAGACAATAAAACAATGCCAAAGTGGCCAGATAAAGGCAGATACAGATACAAAGCGGACCACAACAACAACAACAAAATACAATAAAATGGCCGACGGCTGTCTGTGAAAAAAAAAAAAAAAACAAAAATAAAACGGGAAAGAATAAAAACGCCAAATGAGCAAAATGCTAACAAAATGGAGAGAGTGGCTGAGAAATGTTTAAATATTGTTTCCGTAACCAGCGGAAGAATCTTGTCCCGGGGTCATTGTGGGGAGTTTATCATATACTTTGATCTTCCCAAGGCAAATCGGTCGCGTCTTAATTTAATATTTACCTGCTGGTATACTCACAGATTTGTTTGATACACAATTTAATTGATGAAATTGCAGACGAGCAACAATTGGAAATGTTTTTGGGAGCGTAAAGTGGCCGTCGGTCAAAGTGTAAAAAAATGCCAAACTGTTAGTTAACATTACATAGCTTTACGCTGTTAGGCCAATGTTGACATATTTATCGATAACAGAACATAAGCAATCGAAATTTAAACTCTTTTGTACCATGATAACTAATATATATNTATATATTATTATTTATTTTATTTTCTAAAAAAATTTATTTAACTTAGTTCCTTTTTAACAATTTGGCATTTATATTTATTATCTTTTGTTACAATCTTTTAATTTGTCAGAAAAATTTTCCTAACCAATGTTTCAGTGTCATTTCGAGGTTTTTCCACAACCTTCTGCTAAATGAATTTTCCTGTTGGTTGGGGATGAAAATTCCTGTATTTCCATGTCGGACATTGCACACATAGCCGCCTGTTTAACTTGGCCCATTCCTGGCCCAGGGTTTTAGCCAGCCCCGGCTGGTTTGTCAATTTGTTTAGCCAAATATTTGTTGGCCTTCCATTTGGCCCATGCTTTGGAAATAGTTGCAGATTGTTGTCCTGTGGAAATTGGCGGGAAAGGACTCCGGACTCCGGAAACTTATCGAAATTCCAATGAGGATGAATTTTAGGAATTTATGGAGCAAAGGATGCTAGTGAAATTTGAAAATAGTTGAGAGATGCCTCCCCTTTTAATTACAAAGCTCAGTTATAATAATAAAAACAAAAAAAAAAAAAATTAGCTTGTTACAGAGAAATAAATGTTGAAATATAACTCAAAGCCAATTAGAATTCACTGTGATATACATAAAAGACAGTTACAGCCATGAATCGATAGTGGCCATAAAGAAAATGACTTTCCATGATAATGACCCAGCTTGATATTTATTACATTATGACATCATTAGAGGAGCTCCAATAAATTAGCTGCAAATTATCGTTTGATATCTGAGCTCTTCAACAAATCCGAAAATTATCCTCAACAGATAGATATATACAGATAGATCTCCCGGGCTCTGTCTCCATCTGTATCTCAGTTGGCTGTGCAGCCTATTCAAATATTAATTCGCATATAAAAGTCAGTTGGACAAGCTCCATAAAGATAAATATCTAAATAGCTAAGTAAATGCAGGTCCTTGGAGGGAAGCAGTAAGGGATGGAGAGTTGTAAGGGGACACACAAAAGCCGCAGAAACCCGATTTCCAGTGGCAAGGACAACGGTCCTTCAAAAGTTAAGTGCCCGCCACAAAATAAGCCAAAATGTGGATGGCAGGGATGGTGGTTTGGAGCAGGAGCAGGAAAGGATCGGGAGGAAGAGGAGGAGATTGCTCCGAATTCCTTCTGAGATGATGATGCACAAGACAACTAAATTTGCTCGGTAGTGCAATTATTACTAATAGGGCTAATAAGCACGTCTTAAGTGCCCCAAACACACTCACACACACACACATACATACACATACACACACACACACACTCGCACAAATAATGCGATAAACTCGATTAAATTTCGGTAGCAATAAAAATGCGCCATCATCACAATTGCAAAAGAGCAGGAAAACCAGAAGCTGCCATGAATTGCAGTTTAAGGATATCACAATCACCCACACCCACATATACTCGTATAAGACCACACACAGATACTAACACACACACACACGCACACACCTAAATTTGACCATTAAGGTCGCCACAATGGCGCGGCCCGTCAACGCTTGATGATGATAAGAATGATAAAGGGCAGTCCAGTGGGTGGGAGCGAGATGGCGAGAACAAACACCCACACAACCGCACACACACACACTCAAACACTAAACAGCCATTGGCGTCACACGCACACACACACAGCCACAAAACTCCACAACAAAGTTCAAAATAGTAGGAAAGGAGTTAGGAATAAAATTAAATCAATACAAATTAAAATTAATTCTTTTTAATTGAATATAAATAAATAATAGTACTTAAAAATATACCTTTGCTTATGTTTTGTTACTATTTTAAAATTATTAGGTACTTCAGTGGCCATAAAATATATTAATAAAATGCAAACAAAATTTATAACACATTTGCGATTTCCACAAAATTCAAATTAAAGACCATTGAAAAAAAATTACCCTGGTAGATTTCTTTGTTTTAATGCTATTGTCTTGACTCGTGGTGTACAAAACGCAGCCAGAACAACAATAACAAGAGAAGCTGGAGAAAGAACTGAACAACTGAAGTGCCTTTAAGGGAATTTCAAATATGCATGAGCCCGAAGAAAAAGGCGGTGGAACATCGCCATCGGAGGGTCGAACAAAAGTTGGGGGAGCAAGTTGGCAGGACACAACAATACAATACAGGCAAAATGAAGTGAAATACGTATAAAATAAAAGGAAACCCATAACACACATACCCACAATGCACAAAGCGAACTCCAGCCTCCACCCAAACACACACATATGCCAAATGGAAATCTTGGTGCCACGCAAACAGAAAAAAAAAACCATCAGCAACTTGGGATTTTGGGTGATGCGACTATGGGATACTTCCTGCAGACAAAGTATCTGCAATGACTTGAATTTTAATGTTTGGTATTGGGAGAAGAAATTGTAAACAATCATGACATCCCCCAACTTGAGAGATGTTTCTAAAATTAAGTATACGACTTGTTGCACAGTTTCAACAGGAAGAATTTATATGTACCCATTTAATGATATCAAAACAATTTCTTTTGGACAAAATTTTAGTTTTCAGAAATCTTTAATAAATTTTTAATAATAATTGCATATTAAATGCATATTTTAATGAACCATTCTATTTAATTTATCTTCTTTTAATAAACAAGTTTATTATTTTAAAATTCCTCTACAGCTATGATTGACATTTTCTTTTGATTTTATATTATTATTTCATATTTATATATAACTAAGTCCGAAATATTTTCAATAACAATATATATTTTATATCTTCAACCTATATTTTTATTTCGATTGAAATACATTCCACTTTCGCGTCTGTAATGCCCGATTTTTCATCATCGACCTCTGACTATTGAATATAATGAGCTAAGGATGAAACTTCGTCTTCGTGGCCAGGAACCGACAGATGGGCAATGGAAATTCGAAGATGGGTGACCAGGGGCAACTTCTTCGCATGTGCCACATGACACATAATCAGGCCCCTGGCCACATTCCACCCAAAAACCATCCACCCATCGCTCCTCCAGCAGCTAATGTCCCTCTCCAGGACGCCGGATTCCTGGCCGGGGCTTTGGCGTTGGTTTTTGGGTTTTTGGTTTTCGGGTTTTTGGATTTGGCTTTTGGGTTTCGGTTTGGTTTGGTTTGGTTGGGTTTTCGGTTCGGGTTCGGGTTTGTGTTTGTGTTGGGGTTCGGGTTGCTCGGGGTGAAGGTTGGCCGCAGAGCCCAACGCAAAGGTCACCGAAAATGCTGCAATAAAAGGAAAGTTAAATTGTAATAAAGCACCCATTTCGGTGGCAGGGGAGAAATTGAAGAAAAGCTGGTAAATCGAGGGAGCCCGAAAACTGAAACTGAAACTAAAACTGAAACTGAAACAACGACAACGGGGGGCCACTACGCAAAAGCCGCGAAAATCAGAAAAGTTTTGTCTTGCAAGGACCAAAACAGTTTACCCCGTCCTGTCTCCTGGCCACACTTGTTGTTGTCAGTTTAGTTTCCTCCCTCTTGAGTTTCCCCCCAACAAATTTTGAAGTGGAGGGGGAGGGGAGGCCATCGCACTGCGTCAAGGATTGTCGGAATCTCGAATGACAGTTGGCAGGGCATTAAATAATTGAATACCATAAGTAATGGCAGCTCTCGGGGCTCGAATTAAATTTAACATTGGTATCACATCAAAATATAGATTAAAAGTATAGTTGGGAAAATTACTTTATAATTTATACATTATAATCAATACTCTGGTATTATTCAAGGTATTAAATAATTGAATAAGTAAAGACAGCTCTCAGGGCTCGAATTAAATTAAAATATTGCTTTAAAATATTTGTGAAATATTTCTGAGAAGATATAGTTCTAATTTATATATTGTATGGTATTATTCAGGTAAACAAATGTATTATAATTATTTAAACTGCTTATGAAAACTATACCTTTATTTTATAAAAAAGTCTTTTTTAAATCAATTTAAATAACAACCCATCGGGGAAATAAGGAAAAATGAAATTGCACTTGTCTTTCATAAAAAAGAAGTGCCACACTAATTTGGGGGACTGTACATATTATTATTTCTTTGTATTGCCAATAGTGAATGCGGAATTGATTGACCCTGTCATTATCTTGCCATGGCAATCTTCGCGGCAACCATTGCAAATTATCACTCATACGCCGCGTTGGCCCCGCCCCCAGCTGATTGGCCGGCGAAAACCGCAATCAAACCGCGTCACTCGCCGATTCCCTGTCATTTTTCCGTCCATCTGATTGACTGTTTGTCTGCAAGTGACAGGCGCGTGACGCGATTTGCAACAGATCTGACAAATCAGCGGCAGCTGGATCTGAAAGCGGATCGAAATCAGCTACTGGCCCGACTTTTTAACCCGAAAGACGGGAAAAAAAGGAATAAAGCATCCCCAGAGGGCGGAATTTGAGTGGAAATTGTGGAAAGAGGCCTCTTATTTTCCCTCTCGAGCCCTTTGAGGTTTGCGTTCATTTTTCTTTTAATTAAATGCTGAAAAGTTTTCACTTTCTATTTGCCTTTGTTGCCAGCAAATGTTGTTGCTAAGGCTGTAAAGTCTCCTCATGCCAAAGGGCTCGAAGCCCTCAAAGTAATTAGACTGGGATCCCCAGCACGTAGGCCAACGCGTCGTATACGCTATATATACGCTACTATATGGCGCAAATTATTGCCATGGCCCTTCAAGTGTGGCATCACAAAAGGATGTTTCGAAGGAGATACAATTCCAATTAAATGGGTGGCTCTTTATTTTTTTTTAAGAATTTCTGTATGTATTTTTAGGTATAGTATGTAGTGAGTAATTATTTGAAATATTTGTAATACCAAAAAATACACAAAAGGATATTTTCAAAGAGATACAATTAAATTGGTGGCTGTTTAAACTTTAAATAAATAATTATAATTCTAATTTAAATATTATTGTATTCTATTTTAAATATTTAAAGTAAATGCAAGAAATTGGGAAACACATATTTTAAATATTTGTTAAACTATGAAATACACAAAAAGCTTTTTCCAAAGAGATACAATTCTAATTTAATGGGTGACTGCTTATTTTTCAAATAAATACTTGTATATCTTTCAAATATATTTTTATTTTTTATATTGTATGTGGAAAACAAATATTTAAGAAAGTTTGAATACTAACAAATACACGAAACGATGTTTCATAAGAGATACAATTCCAATTTAATGGTAGTAGTAAATAAGTATTTAAGATATTTGTAATACTAAAAAATAAACCAAAGACTTTTTTGCTTGTCCAATTACGTGAATAGTAAATATTGTTAGTAGTAAACAAATATTTAAGATACTTTATAATACTAAACAACCATTTTTTCTATACATTTTGTATTCCAAATTATTCTTTACTATGTGAATCATAGTTAATCTGAGATATATAGTTCTCCACATGCGATAGATGAATATTTAAAGCTATTTAAATATTCGCTGGTACAAGGTCGTTAATGGAATTAAGAGATTTTCTGCAAATTTTCTTTGCCCACAAATATGGGCACACAAAGTCTTTGTTTGATTTAGTCAGAGAGCAAAACGAGCTGAACTGCAGCAGCTGGAGATGGCAGTACAGTTTCTGAGCTCACCCGCCGAGTGACACAGTTGGTGGGCGTAGCAGAGGGCGTGGCAGGGGAGGGGGGGAGGCAGAGGGGAAGGCAGAGTGGATGGGGAAAGTGGCTGTCGTTGCAAGTGTGTCAACGACTTGGTCAACAGTTAAAGGCTTTGGCGCAGTCCCATGTCTTTAGCCATCCTCTGCCTCTCCCCTCCCTCTCCCTCTATTTGTGCATATATTCCTCTCTTGGCCCGGTCTTTCGCTTAGTTTTAGCCAAGTTTGTAATGTCGGCATGTTTGTTTAATCCTCGCCATAAGTAGCTGACTGTAATATGTGAAATCCTTATGGAATTTAATAAGCTTATGTCGCTTCTTCGGCTTGGCCCTGAAAACTTTCTCGCTTTTCCACAGGGAGGTTAGTTTTCCAACATCCCCCTCCTCCTCCTCCCCCTCCCCGTTTTAAATATCTTCAAAAGCCTCCCTTCTCCCCGCTGAAAACAATTGCCTGGGAAGTGAGTCAAGCAAAATGGATTTTTCATGTCAATTTTTGCGCTGGCCATCGTGGCGTATACTTGATGCATCAGAAAATTAGAGCAAAGGGGGGGAAAACAGTTGACGGTTGCTGCCTGGCGGTTGGCGGCAGCGGCAGTAGATGTTGTCCATTGCTGCCGGCTTTCCACTTAATTACGCTAATCAATCAAATGCAGTTTTGGGTGCAGTCAGCAGCAAATTAATTGCCCACGAGAGCGGAAAATAATATTCAAAATAATTAAAGTGGAAGGGATATCTTGAGGGGGAAAAACTTACAGTTGAAGGGGATATATATATTTTTTAATTTATGCAAATAAAGGCCATATTAAATTCTATATCAATAAAGATAGAGATAGGAAATATTTCAAATGTCAGGCAAGTGTGAGTTATAAATTTAAATAAAATTCCCATCGAAAGAATGGCTTTCAAATGCATATTTTCTATGACTTCGATTGAGTAAAAGGCCGACTATTACCTCATTCCAAACGCATTTCCATTCACAGTTGAAGTTAGTGTTTTCAGCTGAAACACCCTGAATAAATGGTAGAAAGTAGTCTGCCACCTGACCCAGCTTTTTGTCTCGTCTGCCTGGCCTGGCCTGGCCTGCTTTCATTTCTATGTGTTTTTGCGAGAATTCCTTCCTTTCCTTTCCTTTCATTTCAGTGGGGAAAAAGAAAAGGAGAACTTTTGTTTTTCCCGTATTTATGACAACATTTTCCACATCACAACGTTGAAAGTCTGGCAAGTGACACACACGCAGGAACATTCAGACAGCCATTCAGACAGCCAGAAGAGGATGGGATTGGATGGGGAGCGGGTTCGCTTCTCTCAGAAGTTAACCCATATAAATATTTGTGCAAATGTCTGCATAAACGCAAATAAACAAATAAAATGTGTGCGTTTAGTGCCCCATTCAAATAATTCGCCAACTATTTGATTCTGGTGAAAATAGTTGGGTCTGCCCGTTTTGTTTTTCTTCGAAACAATGTTTGGTGCGAAATAATTAAAGTTGTTCGACTCTGTAAATATTGCAGCGTTTGTGGAGCGTTTTCCAGCTGAAAGAATTTAATTTAGCTAAAGATCCCTTTGCCATGGCTTTATTTTAGATATTCAAATTAACATTTTAATTAGGTTCAATATTATCTTTGCTGTAAAGTGAAGTATCATTCGGTTTTTGTTTCATTTTCAAATTAAATTAAATAATAATATTTTTCCTATTCTATATTATAGGAAATTAAATTTAAAATTGAACTACGCTTATTATTATTAGTACGTTTTCCCCTTTTGTTGTAATTTATTTATAGCTTTTTAAATAAATATAAAAAAAGGTTATGCAAAAACTTTTTTTACATAGTATCTAAAAGTCTATCTTGTGATCTCTTTTATTTTTTTTTGAGAGAGTTGTTGTAGGTCAAATTCAGTATTATTACTAAATATTATTATATTATTCTAAACAAAATAAATTTGTTTTTGAATTAGTAATAAGTTCTTCCTATTCCACGTTATTAAAATTATAAATGGAACAATTTTCATTAGTAGTAGTACGCTCTACCATTTTAATTTAATATATGTATGTATATTACAATTTTTTAATAGCTTTTTAAATAAATGAAAAAAACACAGGTATCCATCCAAAAGTCTATCCTGTGATATTTTTTTTTTTTTTTGGAAGGGTTGCAGTTGAGAAATTGTACATCACCTTCTTCGGCCTGTGGCTTGCCATTTTCCAATCCTTTTCCCCCTCATTTTTGTGCACACTATTTTTTCTTTTTTTTATCTTTTCCGAGCTGTATTCTACTCTTTTTGTTGTTGTTTTGCAGGGCCTGACGTAATTTTATTAAGGCTGCTTTCAGGCTCGGATGACGACAGGGGAGGGGGGAGGCGGCAGGGGGGGTAAAGGGGACCTCTGCCCCTCGGTATGGTGGTTTCCTCTGCGAAGCAGTTGGCAATATGCCTTATAACCTCATAACTAATTCATGCGGATCCCACCTTGCGCTTTATGCATATTCATGTTGTTGTTGTTGGCCAGGAAAGGGCGAAGAGGGGGTGGAAAAGAAAAAGGGTGGAGGGAAGGGGGGTGGCAGAAGATAGAGCAAAAGTTCGCCTCATTCATTGGCGCTCGTAAACACGTTTGTTGATGTCTCCTGGCCTGGGCTGCACGTCCACAGTTACTCAGCCAGGTCGACCCGCTCCTCCCTCGGTGGGAAACCGCTCTGTCACAACTTTCGAGTTTGAATAATTCACTGGGGAGGGGCTCCAAGGAGATGCCAAAGTATGAGTTGCAGAAAAAAAAAACCAACAACAAAAAAATGAGAAGGAATAACAATCCCCGAGGACCTGCAAAGAAACGTAAAACATTTAAACGCATTTGACAGAGTCGGCCATGTCATAATTCGAAGTTAATTGCCTTGGCGCCCTTAAGCCCTTCAATCCGCAATCAATATTATGTCGGTACATAGCTGCGGCCAAATTGACCAGAAATCCAAATCCCTTACGGGTCTATAGCTTTGCCATTAGCTAACAAATCCTCATCTCCCCGATTGGGATTAGTCTCGGTGGGCGACCGACTGGTGATTAACTTACCAAAAGGCCGGGGACGGACGGGTAAATTCGAGTAAATTCAAGTAAATCAACACAACACAATTGGGTAAATTTAAATATTGGTCTAGCTTGAGGTTGGGCAAAGAATTTTTAATGTGGAACCCAAATAATACTTACATTTCAATTGAAATTGTTTTTAATTGCAAATATCATAAATTCCATAAATAAATTCCTAGTTTTCAGAGCATCGAATCTTAAAATTGCAATTCATTTACATTAAAATTAATATATTTTCAAGGGTTTTTAATCAATTGGAGAGGCTTTTTCTAATATTTACTGAATAATCTAGATTTCCATTCAGAATATCAATACATTTTTTTTTGGGTGGCACCCAAATAGTTCTTACATATTAATTGAAAATATTTGTAATTGCTGGTATAAAAATACATATAATCCTAGTTTTTACAGCCACTAATCTCAAAGTTCAAAATTAATTTATATTCAAAATATTCATAATAACAAAATATTCATTGGTTTTTAATCAATTAAAGAGGATCCTATTAATATATACTAAATATGCATGATTTCTATTTAGAGTATTAATACATTTTTATTGAAAATGGAACCCAAATAATCATTAAATTTTAATTAAAATAGTTTTAAAGTTGTAGGTATCGAAAATACCAAAAATTTTGAATATTCTCATTCTTAAAATTGCAATTAATTTACATTAAATTAATCATTCAATAATAAATGAATTTTTTGGGGGTATTTAATTAATTGAGAAGGCTCCTTTTAATATACTGGAATAATTTGCAAGATTTCCATGCAGAATATCTATACATTTTTTTTAAAAAGAAACATCCTAAATCCCGCTCGAAGGCAAATCCTGTAATGCAAATCGATAAATTGAAATAATTCATTCGGCATTTTGGGCAGGGATTGAAGATGAGGCTGAGGAGGAGGCTGTGACCACTCGCTGCAATTAATCTCAAATGAACTGAGCTGATTCAAATTGAGATTCGGCCTGGAGCCGGCGGAGGAGGAGGAGGAGTAGAAGGAGGAGGATGAGGAGGCGTTTGAAGGATGGACCTGGAGCTGGAGCTGTAGCTGGAGCAAAGGAGCTTTCACGGCTCGGCGCTTCAGGTTTTTGGGGGGGACGGAGGAGGATGAAGGATAATTCGAATTCTTGGCTGTGCGATGTTTAAGCGTTTGATTAATGCCGAAGGAGAAACAAATAGCTTAAGATCCCAGACTGGGACTGCAGAAGGCAATGCAAAGCTGCGATTAATTCTCACAAGCCAGACAAACTCGAAGGCGTTCGGGCAGAGTGTGAAATGAATAGAATGTAATAGAATCAAAAGATATGGCTGGGAGTGACTTAACATGGCTTCTAACTTACCAATATAATATAATATGACTACTTTATTGTGGATATAAATACCCCACTTAATAATGAATACCAAGCTTGACTATAAATTTCAATTTAATTGATTTAATTTGCTTCGACCACGAGCCATGCTTAAACGTTTAAAAATATACATAAATCCAGATGTAATTGCATTACCTTCACCAAGTTCCCCTCCTTTGGCAGTCTCCTGAAATGCATTCCGCAAATTCCTGGAAAAACAAACTCTGACCCCGCCCCCACAAAAAGAAAAGCAAGACGCTGTCGCTTAATTGAGTTGCAGAAAAAAAAAACGAAGGAGAGCAACGCCGGAGGGTGGAATATAAAATGCGGATGAACTTTAATTTCCGAGGACTTTTGGGTGGATATTTTAAATATATATATGTATATATACATCCCCCCTGGCTAATGGATCGCATTCAATTAGCCAGCCAAAGCTGGGAGCAAGAAGCCAAGTTGGGGAAGGGACATGCATCCATCTTCAGGAGGGGGGAGGAATGAAATATATAGGAGGTATCTCCTCCATATATGGATTCTCCTTTGTGTGCTTCTATTGTGTTATGTCGTTTTTTTTTTCTTTGTATTTTTGGCTAGCTAATTAAGTTCCTGGGGATGCGTGAATTTCAAGTTAATCAAATGCCAATTAACTGACATTTTCATCAGGAGGCGAGAGACGAGAGACTCGTAATGAGCTGTTGCCCCGAGGAACTAAAGACGGACTCAGATGGAGAATGGATTCCATTGTTCTGGACAAAATGAATCTCTTGGATTTGTATTCTTTTTGTGTGCGTATGTGTGTGTGTGTGAGGAAAGCACACACACACACATTTCCGGCTCATTGATTGCACGGCCATCGAACAAAAGCCAGCAAAGTGTCAACTTTTCGAAGTGATAGCCAAAAAGATAGCAAGGCATAAATGGGAACGAATATCACAGTCTGGGGTAGATAATACATACACATAATATATATATATATATACACTCGTATCCATATAGTACATATATGGACAGAGAATCCAAGGAGGAATAGATTTTTCACACTTTTCTGGCACGTTTTTGTGGCAAGAAATTGAAAACCATTGCAACTATTGCCGGGGGGAATATATATATGTATATCAGTTACCAGGAGCATATCTAGCTATATATATATGTGTATATATAGCGATGTGTGTTTGAAACAAATTGAGCAAAAATGGGGGAGAGAAATGTGGACATAAATAGAAGCACAAATTGAGCACGAAAATGAAACGCATGCTATCCCATTTTGCGGACATCAATTCGATTTTCAAGATTATTTTAAAGATACTATTAAATTGCATTGATACTATTCCCAAGCCACCTATTACTAGTATCTACATTATTCGTTTGAAGTGAACTCAAGTGTCTTGATTCATTTTAATTACAATTATTTCAAGTGGCATATATATATGAAATATGCACCGCAATTATTGAGGGGAATTCCAAGGATTTATATTATATTCAAGATTATTTAAAGATATTATTTAATGGCATTGATACTATTATCAAACCAAATTGCTTTGAGATACCGATTACTAGTAGTTTGTAGTGTACTTAAGTTTCTTGAATCATTTTAATTACAATTATTTCAAGTGACATTAAGAGGAATTCCAAGGATTTATATAATATTCAAGATTATTTTAAAGATATTATTTAATGGCATTGATACTATTATCAATACACATTGCATTCATTATTCGTTTTGTTGGAATTCCAAGGATTTATATTATATTAAAGATTATTCTAGATATACCATTAAATTTAATTGATACTATTGCCAAGACACATTGCTTTGAGCTACCTATTACTAGTAGTTCAAAGTGAAAACTTAATTCTTGATTAATTTTAATTACAATTATTTCAAGTGACACATTCGAAATACGCAACCGCAATTCTTCTTCGACTCGTTTGAGGGGAATTCCAAGGATTCATGTGCATATTAGTGGGAAAATGTTGGCCTGCAAAGATTTTCGCATATATGCAACCGCAACAATGTGGAACCCAAAATCCCAACTTGGAAAATTGCTGCGGGAATTCTGCTCACGCAGCAGAAATGGAATGCAATGGGATATTCCAACCCCCCATTTCCCTCTCCCCAAAGTCAAATTGTGCACTACGAGGTTCATTTTGCTATCTGCGCTTAATTATAATATTAATCAAATTGAATTGCCTTAAGCATTTTGGTAGCAGCAGCTGCTGTTGGGGCGTGTCAAGTGGGTTTCGAATGGGGTGGAAAGGGGGGTGGGTGGGTCACAGTGGGTCAAAAGGGCTGGTTAAACACATATAGTCACCATATATTTACGTGTTCTAGAGATATCTGCATCTTCGCAAATGCATGTGGCCGATTGTGGTTGCTGTTTGCCGTTTTGGTTAATCGGTAAATCAACGGCAAACATGTGGCTCCGGCAGCATGGCCATGTTCTTGGAACATTGTTGTTTTCTACCCTAAGGTCCTGCCCAGATTGAGGGTAGATTAATTTGGATTAATCCGGAAGCTAGATACTAATACAGATTCATATTAAAAATTTCTTTGGTAAAAATACATTTCCTTCAGAATAGCAATTGAATTCCAAGAAATAGATTAGAATATCTTTTAAAAACTTCGTTTAACCTTCAAATTAATTTGTAGACTGTATAAAATATTATTAACATTAAATTCCCCTTTTTTATCAAACTATCATCTTTATAAATAAAGCTCCAAAATACGTATATTTTATATCTAATAAATGTCAACATACATTTAGGTAACTTTAAAATAAAACATTTTTAGATAAAAGTCCAAAAAGAAGATTTCTTTATCTCATACAACAACAAATTGTAAAGGCAAAATAAATTAACAAAATTCAAAGACAAATTTATTATTAATTTAGAAATAAATATACAAAATACCAATAATTTTTTTATATTATATATAAGCACTTAAGCATCTTAAAATCTAAATTTAATTTATGAAATTCCAAATGGCAGATTTGTTTATTTTTATTTTTCCACGGGATATCCCTCAGTCGCATCCTTTGGCATCCTTCGAACATTCAACGCCATCTGTCAGCTGTCGAAGCTGTCGTGAGTTGAATCCATATATATCCGCATCCGCATATATCCTTCAACAGATGGACTCGTTTCGGTCGCTTAAATGCCAGCCATGTGGTCTGCGGTTGGTTGTAGTCGTGGTCAGTTGCGTTTCATGGGTTAATGAATCGCTTTTGGCCTCGGTCCCAGTCCCAGGACCAGACCCAGTCTCTGCCCTTATTCCCTGGAAGCCCCCCTTCCCACAAACTCACTTTAAATTGGCCAAATGCAAATTGCGGCCATTTCGACCAAACTCAAAATTAAATAAAAGTATGTAAAAAATTATATTGCATCGAGTGAAGTGTGAAGAAAATAAAAATCAGACGAGAACTTGCTGTTGCACCTCTCACAAAAAAAAAAAAAACAACAAGGGGCTAGAGTAACCATTTAGCTAATAGCCAATTAAGTAATTAAGTCGAAAGGCGTGAGGGCGTGGAAAACGTGACAACTGCAAATTGAAGGTTTGGCAAAAGTGTTTGACGCCGAAATCGTTTTGTCGCTGAATTTATGAGTTGCGACCTAACTGTGCCAATGGCCATCGATTAGCGAGAAAAGGCGAGAAAAATACACTGCAAAAACAACCTTTAACTATTTTTATTAAACTAAAAAATATCCATGACAAATAGCTTTAGTTAGAATTTTTTTTAAGGCATTTTTCAAATACCAAATAAATAATTAAAATGTGTACATATTAAATTTCAGGTTTTGAGAATAAAAATATATTAATATAATTTAGAAAAGGCAAGAAAAGTACACACGAAAAAACATTCGCAGTATTTTGGAATTCCAAAAAAAAAAACTTCCAAGAAAATGGCTTGAGTGGATAAAATTTTAAGAAATTTTTCATACACCAAATAAATAAATAAAATAGGTGAATTTTAGGTTTAAAGAATAAAAATATATAAATAAAAATACTTCAATACATGAAATTGTAACAAAATCTTTACAAATTTATTCTTTTATTTTAATATGAAAAATTCATATTATTTTTAAATCTATATTTAAGTGAACCCTTTTTTTTAGAGTGAAGGGTTGCGAAAAAAGCAAAGGCAAAGAGGCCCTTCGCCTGGAGGCCTTGGAAGCCTTGGGATCCTTGGGCTGTGGGTAATTAAAGTCACGTCTGCCGTCTAATTAGTTTTGACCCAAATTACCCGGCGGAGCATTAAGGAAATGAATTGCACAAAAAATCCAGCCGCAGCGGCAAAGTGCGAAAAGAAAATTGTGAAAATGTGATTTTAATAAATGCTGCAAATCAGCAGAAGCCACAAAATGTGAAACGAAACGGAATGGAATGGTATGGAGCGGAACGTAATGGAATGGTATTGGAATGGGTGCTTCGGGTTTTCCTCGAAAAATTACAAATTACAATTTGCGGCTGAATCTAAGGTCATGACACACATTGGTATTCGCATTAGTCCTTATTCTTATCCCCAGCCCTCAGTTTTCAGCGTCCCCTATCTGCTGAAGGACGAAGGACTTAGGGACTGAGCTAGGCCCCAGATTTGCAAAAGATTTCTGGCTTAAATAATTGTGAAATGGCAGCCAAACACTGGGCGAAAATTTACTAGAAATACCTATTATTTAAATATTTAGATTCGGGTTCATAAATACTTGGTTTTGTCATTAAACTTATATACATTTTACAATTTATGAAAAATAGTTGATGATTGTTTAAGGGAAATTATTAAAATATTATTTAAATAAATAACAATTCTGGAGGTTACATTGGGCAAATATTTTTTATTTAATTCATGAATATATTGAATATATCAAATATTCTATTTGATGTTACAATAATTGTTTCCTTCTCTAAAACACTTTGAGAGTGAAGAATTGTCT